>JAQFYQ010000621.1:0-16081 GCA_034694885.1 Buchholzia appendiculata | reverse complement strand
TAGTTTAACTACTCAAAAGTAGTTAGAAAAGTAGTTAAAGTTTAACTACTCAAAAGTAGTTAAGTGCCCATCACTGTATTTCATCACTACATTCACCGGAAGGATAATTTATATGATAATTATTTAATTAACATGATAATTTACTTGATGATGTAATTAGTGATTAATTAAATTAAATGAGCTGGAATGACCTTTCCGGTGTTGTCTGGAATGACCTGGTGTTGAGAAAAATGTGGTGCTCGGAAAATGTGGTGACAACTTGACTATCGTCCTTTCCGGTGAATGTGGTGATGAACATTGTGACAGGTGGAAGCGTCTAATTCACATCCGAGCTGACGAAAGACCGTGTTTGCGAATTCTGATTTAGGCTCTGTCCTGTTAGCGTAGTAAAATTGGTAAATTTTCGGGTCTCCTGTACTTTCATACCTCCCCGAATTTTTTCTTTTTATTTGTACAGATTGTAAAGACCTTACAAGCAGTTATTTGTAGGGTAAGATTGAAAGTAAGGTTGTGTTACGTATAGGATCGTGACAACAATTGTATTCTTTAATTTTTGTTAATTGGCAATCAAGATTACCAGCCACGACGTATGTGTCAAAAGTATGTACGCAGATGGGGGGGGGTCAAAAAGTATGCATGCGTACAAGGGGGGGGAGGGGGTCAAAATTTGCAAGATTTTTGCGTACGTACTAAATGGACGACCCCTTATTAAACTAATTCTGAATACCATAACAATTCAGAATCATTTCACGGGCATCTTCACAAACCATTGATCAATCAAATCATTCCAGCAATCACCTAACTAAATCAAATACAACCAGAAAATTCCATTAACTAGTTTTAATTAAATTCTAAAATTAAACATGATGTCACCAAATTAATGTGTCCAGCGCTATTGGGCGCTGTTGGACATGCCACGTTTCTTCATTACATGCTCAATCAGACAAGCAAAGAGACATGTCAATAATGCACTGAACAGTACGCAACTGATGTATTTACAGTCCTACCACACTTCTATAAATAGCTGTATGATGCTGCTGCTGCCTCGGCTGCACTTGTGATACATTACAAGTTTGCAATCCACACATGCAAGGCAGATCTAGGACAACGCAAGACACAAATAAAAGACTTTCACTTTTGAGAGGGGTAGCACTTCCTAACTACACTGCTAGTGATTATTATTTAAACAATCATTATCTCAAACCGATCTATCATTGGGTCAATTGGGCCATGACCTCCTCCTCGCCGATTTACTTGGGCCATTTGAGCCATGCCTCGCTCTCTTTACAAAGGCATCTAACCATTTAAGCATTTTTCTCATGCTCATGTCGCTTAAACGCAAGTGAACGATATAGGAATAGAGAAAGGGAAAATGTTGGAAGAATAAATCATCTCAATGAAGTCATGTATGCTCTGCAAATCCCAGACGCCTGTAGAATATTTAGAATAATGTGCAGTTGAAAATTGTCATCAAAATTTCAGAAAGGAGAACTCAATTTTAACTGGTTTAAAGGCTGTTAATCCATAGTAACCACGAATCCAAAAGGTCCCCAATATATTTTCATCCTCCAGCCAATATGATCCAATCCAGAGTTTTGAAAGACTCCGGATTCAATCTTGCCTGTCCTTATTTAATCACTGCATCCATATATTCAAATGATAAACAACAAAAACTCCACAAGTAATGGACATTGTATGCTTCCAAATAGTAAGATGGGGAGGAAATACAGGCTTATTATACAGCTTAATTCTATAATGGACAACAATATCAGACAAGCGGGCATCAAATGGGCAACTATGCACACAACACTTGAGGCATGACCGATTGACAACGACATTTGATTGCAATGCATCAGATACAGAGTCAATGTGTGTGCAGTTGTGCATCTGATTATACAAGCGGTTAAACAAATAGTTTTCTATCCACTCACTCAGAGAGAAATGCCTCATGGTTAATCACCCACCAGGACATGCTGGGTATCTTCACTCTACTTCCTACTCTTCACATTCATTCTAACAAATGCATCTGTACTTCCACTGTTTACTGTTTTATTCCAACATGTAAATCAAATACTCCAAATACCATACTCACCAGGTGATCACATCACATTGAAAACTCAAAACACGAAGACACTATATAAACAATTGTGTACACAAACCACGTCATACTGCCTTCATATCAATATCTGTAGAACATGTTCCATGTGATTAAATGAGAAATGTGCTTAATGATCTAAAGGCAGATTATATTAGCCAGACAAAAACCCTGAAATCTTCACCCTCATTAATATCACCAACGCTCTTGTAGCCAGTTAAAGCGACAACCTTTGTATATTTCACATTAATTTCTTTCAGTTCAACTGTTCATGTTGTTCCGTTAATGACATTCAGCACTCCATACCATGGTCATTGGTCATCCCTTCAATTTTCCTCCACCTTTTCTTGAAATTGAATTCTTTACAATGTACAGATAACAACGAGGTGATAATGTAGGCAAAGATACTAGTTAAAAAGAGACTAGCTTGAAAGATTCACTTGATCGAACTTTGTGGAGCAGGGCAGGGCCATGTTGAAAAATCTAACCATTACTGGCAAGGAAACTCTACATTATTTTATAGATGATTATACCTATTTACTATTGGTACACAAAAAGTGGTAAAATGCAAATTTATACCATTCATATCACCTCTCCTTTTTTATGTATAAGCAGATGATTAAATACTACAACAGAGCAAACAGCAATGCTCATCATCAAAGCCTTGTATCACATAATTAGACTCTGACTAGTGAGAGGAGAAAGACATAAAAAACCAGTTACCAGTTTCAGCTCTGGGACGCATCGACTCAAAGTCCACTCTTGACTATTGACAAACGAATCTACAACGCACACAACACACACACATTACCAATCATCCTCAAACTACACAGATATTAGCATAACTACTGGTAACATGAACAGTATGTACAAAGCTTTAGTGTTTACAAACGGCGTGCGCGGGAGGAGACAGGAGGGAGCAGGTGGGGATGGGAGCAAATGGGGGGGGGGACGGGGGGGTAGGGGAAGTTACAAAGAACTACTGACAAGAGACAACATGTGTTAATTGACAGGTACATCCTACTCTGTCATTTAATAGCCAGTCACTCGACAAACAGGGTCAATAATTGCTAACAGGAGTCATAGCTAACCAGCATCACACAACTCCCCAGTCGACTTCATACAAAGAATGGCATGTCAGTAACATCACTAGGCTACGTCTTTATTCATATCCACAGTAGCACGTCGGCCATTAAAGCATTCAGATATGTTTGTGAGACTATTTTATTGCTTTTTCATATTTTGTATTGCAATCCCAAAATGCAGAACATCATTACCACTGACAGATTTACTAGAACTGTTATTAAATTACATTGCAGTCTTCACTGATAACTAAACTCTGCCTTTAGGCTTGAAAAGTAACACAAGAAATAAATAATGAAATCCTAAATATATACAGAACGTTTCCCCCTGAAAGAGACAAGGAGATACCATTTCTATCAATGGCAAACAGAACATACCTGCACTAGATACTACATAATATTCCTATCATACGTTGCATCTTCTACTAAGACTCTTTTTTTTGGGGGGGGGGGTGACTTCAAAGGGGGGAGGGCGTGCTCAACTATTTCAACTGTTCCGTGTTCTGGTATCACCTTCTGTCATCCACTATCGATCCACACAGCTGCATGCGCCTTGTGTAGAAACAAGAACCCAACTGTGTTGGCAAACAACTTAGTCATTGTTTTCTTCTAGGATGCCTTCTTTTCTTCTATTATGCCTTCTTTTCTTCTATTATGCTTTCTTTTCTTCTATTGTGCTTTCTGAATAAATTTTCAGGTAATCTACTTTTTATTTATATGTAGCACAAGTTCTGCTGAACGGTTGGAACTTGAGAGTATTATCTTCTAGTTGGTCAATATCCTGAAATTTTCCAGGTGTCGTGCATTTCATCCTCATCACTTCTGAAAGAAGGTTCCATGGATTTCCCTCCCTTTCTGTCTTCTGCGGTTTTTGTAAATCTCCTTCTATGTCACGAGTTGTATCCATCTTATGAAGGCATCCTGGCACACAAGTCTTGTCCTTCCTCTCATTCTTTTACCAGACACTTCATCTTCTACCAATTATTATAAGCGTGCCTTGCCTCCGGACACTCTCAACACATGTCCTACATAATTATTTAAACTTTCACTTCTTCATACTCTATCCAAAGTTCAATTTCATTTGTCCCCTTTCTAGAACTTCATCGTTGGCTACTTTATCTTCACAACTCCAGCATTCTTCTGATGGAACAGCATTCCTCAACAGCTCCTTTCCTGTTCATACCCAGTTTTTGTAGTGATATCATGCAATAATATTGATCTGCAATGAAAGTGCAGCAATTTCATCAGCAGCATCAAAGGATAATAATTATTGCTATTATTATCATCTAGACACAAAACTCCAATCCATTGAATTGCAGGCGAGAACACAAATTGAATTCGTGTCAATGAAACCAGCCGCAGCGAGAAAATTAGAATCAGCTAGCGATATGTTCGCGGGTGTATTGGGTATAGCACATTGTATCAGGCAAAAAAACATCCCCGAGTTACATCTAGGCTCTTAATCAATAGCATACAAATGCGGCGGCGGCGGCGGTGGCGACGGTGTCGGCCGCCGTTGCGCTTCGGTTAGTCATAAAACGTTGAGTACAACATTCGCCCGATCCGATTACCACAAGCTTTCAATAGATACTTACACAAAGTTGTAACAAGCATAACATACATTGGATTCCATAAATAACTGCTTCATCAATAATTATTTTGAAAATCAGGAAACACTATAGAACTGAATGCAATGTACATTATTTAAATGTCATTCAATGTCTATTCGATCTTCTGGATGGACTCGGCATTTAACAAGAATATTACATTCCAGAATGTAATATTCTTGTTAAATGCTATTCTTGTTAAATGCCGAGTCCATCCATAATATCGAATAATTATCAGGTCAGGATCAAGAATCAGGTCAAGGTTAACAAGATCTTCATGTCATCAGGGTCAAGAATCAGGTTGAGATCAACAAATTTTAACATAGGGTCAAGGTCAAGAATCAGGTCAAGGTTAACAAAATCTTCATCGGGTCATAGTTAAGAATCAGGTCAAGGTTAACAAAATCCATCATATATGGTCAGGTCAAAATCAGGTCATATTTAACAAGATTAATAATCGGGTCGAGATTAATAACATTGTATTATCGCATGCTCAAATGAGGAAATAGGCCTAGACTCTGTGAAGATTAAGAATTAGGTCAGGTTTAACAAGATTAGGTAAAGAATCAGGTCAGATTTAAATAGATAAGGTTGAGGAAAACACAAAAGCATACCTCGTGTCACGGATAACGATGTCAATCATCAGTGCTAGGTCGATTATCAGTTCAAGGTCGATTAACAGGTCAAAGTTAACTAGGTCGACCATGAAATCAGGAACTACTAATGGCTCTGTGGTACATGCCGCTTTAGGGTGAAAATGTCCAATGACTGAAACTTTAAAATGGCTGTACTTATCGAACCAAGAATTGAACCCCTACTCCTCGAATCCCAATTGAACCTAAATTTAAATTGCACTCCCATCCACATCGATTATTTTTTACCATAATTGGCACCCTATTTGTCTGACCAACTCAACATAGCGGGCACATGAAGCTGCTGTCGTGGCAATTTCAGAAGTTGCAACCTTTCATTTAAGAAACGACAGCATGTTCTACACTGCTGTCCGCAGCTAGGCATTCTTGTTCGCATTATTGGAAACAGTACAAATATCACGCTTTACTGTAACAACAAGAACGCTGTCTTTTTACTTATAACTCCTCTTATCTATACAACCCAACATCGCTTAAATCATTAATCGGATCTGTTTTTCTTGGGCCACACTGCACCAGCAATGCGAGAGGACTTTTAGAGCAATACAATTTGTACTTGAACAGCCTTCATCTTCAATGTTCCTTTTTGACATTGTAAACAGCAATTGACATATATATAATAATTTTTAATATGCCATATAACAATAACAACAATTACTTCACGTTTAATTGACAAGTCTATTATCTCTAATCGTTTAAATTGCTGAACAGTATCCCAACATTATCCTGAACAGTATTCTGTTACAGCTAAAGAACTTACACCATTTAAAGGTTCTAAGCATTTTAACAATTTTTGGTAAGAAGCACTGACGACCAGCTATTTCATCATGTAACATCTAATGTGATTACAAACAATTTTTTCCCAAGCCGCAATAATTAACAGTCTCTAAACTATTAAAATATTTAATTAAACATGATTTGATTATAACAAAATTAATAATTCAGAAAGAAGTTTTAACTTGGTCAAAAGATCGGTTCATACATTAGAAATTCAAAATATTACAATGAAATAATATCAAACATTCATAAACGCAAATTACGCAATAATCTGCCATAGATACTATAATCCTAACCAGTTGAGACATTCTTCAAACTGATAAACGAAATGCAGGCATAAAAATAGCACAAGACTAATAACGTTTGCAACCAAATCTAAAGGTGTGAGGAATCTATTGTTGGACGCTTTGAACATGAATAGGATCACAAGCTAAGCAGCGGGATATCCCTCATGCACCAGAGAATCGCTATCCAATCTTTGTAGACTCGCAACATTTAAAGCTATGCATTGATAGGGCCTACATAATCGTTGGTTATATACATTAGTATGCACCAGAGCCAGAACAGAGCACTTTCATTCATTCGTTCATTCATTCATTCATTCACATAATTATTAATTTAACGCCGACCAGTAAATAATACACTTCACTGGTCACGATTACAATTTTCACTACAAAATGTATAACATGTACAGGAAAGCATAAACGAATAATGTTTAATCCACAACTCCAGTTAAAAATTAGATTGCAAGCCAGCAATTAGATTAAAAACATCAAGCAAAAATGATAAGCACTTTCAAAATGCTGAAAGCCTAAGCATCCTAAATTGGATTTAGGAATTTTTTTAAATATTAAAAATAATTAAAGGTAGAAAATAAGGCCGAGATAAAAAAAATTAACATTATCATTGCTGCCATGAAAAATACTATGCGCATTGACTATTGGTCTTAAAAAACAATTCATAGTATGCTGAATTTGCCGACAGTATGTCTGTATGTTTCAAATCAAACTACACTAAAATCTACGCAAGTTACAAACCTTTCATTACTGATACAGTCTATATAGCAATACTCACTGGATTTCAAGAAGCGTTCTTTCAACTTCAATTTCTTTCTGCTCAGAATTTTTCTCTGTACGTCTCTGGACACATGACGTAATGGTCTATTTTTAGACTCAGTCAATGCACCACTGTAGCTTGAACCTTGAACTGAACTTGGAAATCCTGTTGAAGAACTTCTCATGTGACCAGGGTACAGAGGAATTCTAGAGCGGCTATCTCGAGTTGCACAGGATGAGTATAATACTGTACTTGGCAAGGATGTGAGAAGAGATTGGCTAGGATGCAACGAGTCACCAATGGGACAGTCAATCCTATCACAGGGATTCTGCTCAGTGCTTTCACAACGTTCAATCCATGTATGACCAGTAGCACAACGGGCAGTATCAAAAACGTCCACTTGCTTGAAATGAACACGTTCATCATCAGAATAAAAACCATCAACCTGATTCTTCTTTGCAAGATCATATTTGCAATATTGTTCACTCTTCATAGAGCGACCCTGTTTCAGTTCTCCAGACCTATAAGCTCCGCCCAAGCCATTCACGCCTCCTTTTATCCGAACAGCTGAATACGTGTCACATTTGTCTTCTGCTTCTTGTTCTTCTTTGTCCTCCACAACTTGTTTATCTTCATACTTGACGCCATGTTGCTTATCACTATTGCAAGATGATTGTGACAATACAACAGTACTGCATCTAGTGTCTTCATGCACAGTGCCAGTGTCAACCAGCGTCGTGTCATGACTCCAGCACGACTCCGCATTCGAGCTCTCAGTCAAGGTCGACTCAAGTATACAATAGACTTGCTCACTCTGTCCAAAAGCTGCAGTAGACCCATTGAGTCGACCTGCTCTAACCGACTCAAGAGCTAGAGTTGAAGCATTGAGCTCAGCTGCTCTAAACGACTCAAGAGTTGAAGCATTGAGTCGACCTGCTCTAACCGTCTCAAGACCTAGAGTTGTGGTGTTGAGCTCAACTGCTGTAACCGACTCAGCACGACGTGGTCTGCTCACAGCAGAGCTGTGCCACACTGCTGCTGCTTGCTCAATGTTGCCTTTAACAGTGAAAGATTTGAGACGTCTTACAATCCTCTCACTTCTGCTTCGACGAACCGAGTGGCGTCTTGTCCCGGCCTCCTCCAAGGTCAATCCTTTGGGCTCGCTATTCGTTTGATCCCGTACTTCATGACGGTTTCCTCGGCTTTCAGGTAATTTATCTCTACTAGTTTGAATCCCAAAAACACTTCGGAGTCTGCCAGCAAATCGACTCAATTTGAAATTAAGACCAGTTGGAAGTGGACGCGATTGCACGACGCATTCCTTTCCAACTACTTCTAACGGCGTCACAATCCCAGCGCCACCTTTACGCTGATAAGCAGTGTTACCGGAGGTGTCATGTCGATTCTTCCCTTTAGCCGATGCAGGATAACACTGAACAGCCAGATCGCTCGTGTCCAAAGCTGAAACGGGTGTTGGGCAACATCGAGGTGCGACTCGACTGATATCTAGAGAAGCCGACTGACGACAACAGCCGACATCACCGACCGACACGTCAGTCAACTGATGTGAACTGTCTGACAGACAGCCCAGACAGTACCCAGACTCATCGATAGCATCGACTCTAACGACACCTGACGGCGTGATGACGTCATATGGCTTAACCGCTGTCGTGACGTCATCGAAAGAAATGGTACGAGAATCTTGATTCTCCGTCAACAAAGAATTCGCTGCCAACGACAGCAGATTTTTATCTGGAGTTTCACTACGGTTTGCACGAACTGTTCTTGCTGAAGAACGGCTGTTGTTAGTCAAGGCAGGCAGGCCAAGTGAACGCGATGAAGCAAATGAAGATGGTGGTTGGCGGCGGCCAGAATGGCTCGGAGTTCTGACGATAGAAGACAGCTCTCTGCGAGATCTATTTAATGCATCGACCATCGCCGAGTTAAAACTTTTCTCACATTCAACCAAATCAATATCTGGTCCGCAAAATTTCTCCGCAGATTTCACTACTGCTGGATCGTTCTGAACGGAGCCAGAAAAAACCTTTAAATCAACCGCCTTCTCGAGCACAGAATCGATGTTCAAGCACAGAACGGAAAGATCGTGAAAGTCAGCATTTGCACCGCCAGTGAGACAACCCAGGAGAGACACGGCTGGTTTAGACTCGCGACGTCGTTCAACAGGCAGACCGGCATCACGACGCTCAGCCAAGCCACCAACAGTTGCAGATCTTGCATGTCGCATTGATTTCTTAGGGACAACGTCAGAAAGGAGTGATGGATTACCCACACACAGTCCAATACCACACCACTTGTCAGCAGCAACAGCGCCACGAAGAGGACGGGTACTCAGACGATCACCGACCTCCTCACCCATAACGATCTTAACATTCTGTCTGCGAGATGACTGGATGACGTCATCACGGATGGGCGGCCTAGTGGTGGGACGAGATGACACGATGACGTCATCACGGATGGACAGCCTAGCGGTGGGATGAGTCATCTGGTTGGTACCGGAAGTCCTGGAAGTCTCGACGCGTCTCTCGCTCACGACACGATTCACGGCGCGCCGCAACGTGCGCCGCTTGGTGACAACAGCTGCTGCACTCGCTGACCTTTGTACACTTGACAATGTCTTCCCGCTTGCCAGCTGACGACTTGCTTCGTCATACGTGGCCGCCATCTTGCGCTGATATCTGCTTGATCAATTGCTGATAGATCAGATGAAGTAACGTCTATTGCAGGGAATCATAGAAACTCAAAGTCATTAGAACCGAGGACAAGAAAAGTTTCAGCTGTTTCAGTCTGTATAAAACTGTATAACAGAAGCTAAAGCAGTCAATACTTGATAGATTAGAAAAAAGTGAACATATACAAAACAGTACAAAATAGTCTATACACAAGACTGTCAGTGGCAGTAGATAAATATCTGAGCTATCCGAGTAGATATCTCAGAGATAAAGGAAACAAAAACATAAAGTAAAAGACACGTCTTCCTCAATATTTATGAAACTGAAAAAATGCATCTTCGCTTTAGTTAGTCACTAGTGACCATTATATATTTATTTCCTGTTCCATTTCTTTGACTTGGCGCGTAACAAAATCGGAACTGAATATGAACTCAATAAGCTTGGATTGAAGTAAAGAAATACTAATTGAACTGAATGCTCTCCATACCTCTGATTGGTGGATCAATTCAAAATATTCAAACTGACAAAATACTGTCCGAGAAATGGTTAGTTCATACATAGAATACTGTATTCAGATAAAGGCATCTCAGAACATATGTTATGTAATAATGATATCAATGATTATCACAATAATTCATTTAATCTCCGAATCTCCAATTTTTGCTACATTGTTTATTTACGTCTAGGCTACTCGAATAAAATAAAAGCTGAATTACTGCTAAACCTGGATCAAGCTAAACAAGTCTGGTATTCAGGCAGAAGCCAACATACAATTCTCATTAGAAAAAATAAATTTCAAGTGTTAATGACATCCAAGATACCACTAAATACTTTAATTCAAATATTTCTGGGGCAGAGACACAAGCCAAGGGCATGTTGACAGTTCTCATGCTGAAATTGATCAGAATTATGTTTCATCTGGCCAAGACATTATGTTTCACCTGGCCTGGCGGTACTAATGAAATCAACGTAAACAGCGGCACACATGGGGTTTCCCTGATTTCCCTCACAGCTCTGCTTTGTGAGATGCCCCCTGAGGGCGTGATAGGATGCCCCCCTCCCCCCGAGGGCGTGGCAAGAGCTGTGGTATGCATCCGGTCGAAACCTCAACCAATCAACAATCGTCACCGATCTATCAGGACCCTAACCACACACACGTCACGTGGGATGGTAGTGACTTCATAACCGTTCATCCGATCGACCGATCTTCTCATCTATCAGCGCCCCTCTCTCATCTGATTCCAATTAAATCTGCCGACCTGATACACAGACATCGTACAAGAACCGGACCGAGGCAGCGGCATGCTGAAACAATCAACCTCGCCTTCAGCTAGCAACAAAACTGAACGTTCACATGAACAAAAAGCACTAGGAAATGTTAGAGCTGAGACAATTTCAGGAAATATTGAGAGTTTGTACAATGTAAAAAAAGATTTGTGAAACATTACTAAATATTATAAGTTTATCAAAAACTCCCATTGTTCATATCTAATTACTGAATAAGATTATCATTTATGCAACCTTATAGATTTGATTTTATTTATAAATAGTCCATTAGTTCCTTCAGACTAAAAATAAAATATAATAACTGTAAAACTGTCCACTACATACTGTTACTCTACTACTCAAAACCTTACAAATTACATTATCAACCATTTCTTGGTGAACTTTCAATAGTTGCCGCCTCTCAGTTACAGAAAACAACAGCTAGGCGTTTACAGTTCACACGTGTTGACAGCTAAACAAGAAGCGCATCAATAAATCCACACATGCTTTCGCTCTGAGACTACAACGCTAGACAGGAGCAAGCGATAAGAATTGCCCTGCTGTAGTAGACCGGTGGAACAGAATCTGATACGGTAGATAAGGAAAGTAATACCAGAATGTGTTTAACAAACCAGCGATGACCACCAGTACGCACAGTGTGGTCACTTCCTATGTTTAGCAGCGAGAAACAGTTCGTCACTCGTTCACTAACAACTCACTAATGAACACGTAAGAGTGAACTAGGCCCCCAGGCACAGCCTCTGAGCTCTTCCTCCCCCATAAGAACATAGTACACACCCTACCACATGCACACAGTAACTGAACAAATCCCCCTTCCCTCATATCTGCAGACACTGTACGAAATCACCCCCCCCCCCCATATACCCACAGGTATTGCACGAAATGCCTCGTGCAGACAATTAAGAGTACAAAGTATCAGAGTTGTTGGATATATTCCGAATACCACCAAATACCATCGAACATGGATATATTCCGAATACCACCAACCATGCAGCTGACTCCAGACATAACGCGTTCAGCACAGCCTGCCCAATCAGACCGACTGTTACATAACAACAGTAGACCTGACCAATGGAAATGACAGCGAGTTCAAAGGTCAGCCATAAGACTCGATAACGATCAACGTCTAATGGCATATACAATACATGTATAACAACATTATCAACCTTCATTTAGTATACACTGCAGTAGTGCAGTACTGAGGTTTGTGGCAAAACAGGTGGGAGGGGAGTCGGACACGGGAGTGGCGACGGTCCAAATTAGGTAAAACCGACCCCCTGAGCAATTTTCACACGAGGTGGGGTCAAGCCATCCGCCAGTGGCGAACCAACATCCCCTACAAATCCCACCCTGTAGGCTGTAGGCAAATCCCACCCTGTTGGTACCCAAGTTCAATCAACAGTCAAAAGATATTTCCACAAATAGTAATATCCTCCTCTTACTTAAAACTTAAGCAAACAACAAAATCAAGACTCGAGAAATGAAAGCACTTCGCAGAGAGTTAGAGAGTTTTACTTTTCTAGAGAGCTCTCCATAAAATGAGATTTAATTTGAAAATTTTCACAGCCACAACATTATAAACATAAAATTCAAGACGTTACAGACAAAATTTAACATCTATATGTGTAGCTTAGAATAGGTGGTTAAATAATAGGTAGAATGATTGGTTCCGTCATGGAAATGGTATCCAGACGTGAGTCCTTCAGACAAAAAAAACAATGGCTAACGTACCGAGCCCTGTATTGCAAGTTTTGCAACACACTTGCATAACATTTTATGAGACGAGTTGTCATAACCAGGGGTCCACTGACTCGGTCGAAAAATTCTTATTAGCTTAAACCACGCTGTCGTATGGTTGTGGTTATGGTTATTTAAAACAATGCCCACTTTAAAAGTTATTCTTCCATCTCCCCAAGTTAGTCAAGTCAAAATGAAATCGTGAACAACACTGCCTATGGTCAGTGGGATTATAACATCACCACAGCTACTCAACAGACAAATCCAATAAACACAGAAGTAACAAGCTGCACAGTAAAATGCCAGGCATCCAATAGAGACCGTCAAAGACCGGCTGAAATAGCTTCACATATCTCAAAGTAATTAACTGGCTGGCTATCTATTGCATGTGCTGAACGAAAAGCACGCCACCACTACGTGGAACATACACACACAGGTTTTACCCATCCTTCAGCGTAACAGACGGCAGCTGCTGTAGCTACTGTGTGAAGTAGTATTGAGATAGAAGATGCGTTGTTACAGTTACACCAGGGCAGAGAATTAGGCTAGAGTACTATGAACAGCATGCAGCACATTTGCTTGGCTACTCTCCCGAGTTAAATAAGTCTGTGAAGGCAGCTGCTGCTAGCATCATCACTCTTCCACTGTAATGTTCAGTCTAATCCTGGAACAGCAGCTAAGCAACTCAATTTAACATCGTAAAACAATAATTGAGCACAACATACTTGAAAATTATATAAATTTAATTCATTTTTTTAATACATTTGTACATAATACGGGATTAATTAGAATTTGGAAATATTTCTTCCCAACAAGTCGCAGGATGAAGGTACCTGGCCACACATGGTCAAAAGGTCAAAATAATTACACGTCATTTCTACAGTTCCAGACGACACGTATCCTGATAGAACTATCCAGATGTATCTTGATAGAACTATCCAGATGTATCTTGTTGATAGTCAAACATAGGAGGCAATCACGAGTATACACAATTTCCCTATCATGCAGCGCCAGTCAGAAACAGAGAATCGAACTTGCAAACGATGGTTTCGGTCAAGCATGCTTTGACTAAGCTAAATCTGGTCAATCAGAAGATCTATGCGAAGTGCCGATGTTAAACAATTGCCGACTACATCAAACAGTTGAATGGATCATTCAGTACACATTTGTCTGATTTTGTACATTATTACAGCAGCCAATGTAAAAACTCTATATTTTAATAGCTTACTTTCTTCATACAATGTCCAAAACAGATCCATTACCGTCTTCCACCAAGAACCAGTCTTTCATCAATAACTATTAAGTGAATGCTATAATCGAGGTAAACATGGATGCGATCATAGAGAATAGTCATTTATACTGCCAATACGATGATTTACATAGAATAGTATTTCTTTGTTATTTGGTTTGTTACCAGTCTAGCTTAAATTTGGAAATCCGCACTGAAAGCAAATAAGTTGTAGTTGTATTTGTGTATTTAAATAAAATTATCTTTCCAAACTGAGCAATACAAAATAAAGGAAATATGAGTACAGTACAAAAGCATAATAGTATAATCAAAGTACAATTGTATAGGCCTACTATAGGTCAGGCTGTGTAATCCTACATCCAACACGTCAGCCTGAGGGCTGCGGTGGAAGATCAGTGGCCGGCAACCTTTTACATAATATTAACCTAAAGTTGTATAAAAACAATGAAAACATGAGCAGCCTGCTTCTGTCTGTTATGAAGCTTTCAGCAAGTGGGCCAGTTGTTCAGCTTTCAGGGCCGCTCCCACACAGTATAGGGCCTACGCAACAGAACTGGTTTCTGGTGCCAAATTCTACACCAACAATTATTGGAAGAAAAAAATAATCAAAGCAAATGCAAAGTGCTCAGAATACTTCAATGCAGAATACATTTTACGCTACATGGCAAACGATCAAATCTCATAAATTAACTAAGAAATCTGTATAGATATATTTTAATGGGAGCAGTATGATTGTAATGAATGTTGCGACTGGCGCACAAGGGACGCCTTAATATTCTTACATCTTAGTCTTACTAACATTATTGGTTTAGCATGGCACGGTCTAAACGCCAGCTACAACGCTCATTGAAACAATAACCCAATCCAGAACAGCTTTCTAATTTCACACACACTCAACAGCTATGCGTACCCAGAAACAGAGCTGTTCTCAGCTAACTCCTCCCCTCCCCCACGGGCCCCTCCCCTTCTTTAACCCGCTAGACAGCAGTATCAATGGCACGTTCACTATCACGGGTCACGTGCTCCACTATGTTTACAGCTGATCGGTTAAAGCGATTGCTCTGATAACGGTAAGTAATTCTAGGATTAAGTGAGCTCATCGCAGTAAACTAGCCGTGTATTCTAATCACGCTATCTGCGTTAGATCACAAAAAATTGGACACACAAAAGTGGTCCATCAAAGTAAACAGAGATTAGATCTTAGTATTATCTTCATGTAACTAGGCCTTCAAGTTCATTCACATCATCGGAATAACAAGGAAATATCAAAGAATTGGTTAAAAATATCAAATACAATAAATTATCAATAAATCTAGTAGCTAACCAGCAAATGATAATAGACGCAAACAGATACGTAGGTAATAGAAAAATGAGAGACAGATAAGAGAAAAACAGACAGATAATGAGCTGTGAAAACAGAAAATAAAGAATTTAAAAAAGAAGAAAAAGAAAATACAAGAATGGAAACAGAAGAGTAAGATATTAAAAATTAAACAGACAGACAAACATATAGATAGCCAGAAAGGAACATCATAGGAAGTGAGAAAGGAATTTATGCTCAAAATACATGACAAGAAATGTATTTTAAAGGAAACTAATTCAGAAGAGTTTGAGAGAATCTTCAACAATGTATCCACGTCACGAGGCTGCCTTCCACTTAGTTCAAACATAATGTCACCACTCAACTCAAATCTATTCTTACTTACACTGAACCGAAACAAGATCAACAAACAGATTTCTCTTACTTTCACTTTCTCATTAGGCAAGCTACTCAACACAGGTAATCAAGTACATGTGATAAAAGAAAGAGAGAGAGTGAGAAAGAGAAAGAGAAAGAGAGAGAGAGAGAGA
>JAQFYQ010000620.1:0-16094 GCA_034694885.1 Buchholzia appendiculata | reverse complement strand
TTGCCGGCTCAAAAGTGAAAGTTTTTGCGCCGTGTATTTTGAACGCTCGAAATATTTCTAGCGTTTCACGAAACCGTGAATTTGTTGCGTCGTGTATTTTGAACCGAGCTCGCAATATTTCTAGAGTTTCACGAAACCGTGAATTTGTTGCATCGTGTATTTTAACCTTAAGGGTTATGGTTTAGTGTTAGAGTGAGGGTTAGGAAAAAGTTTGGGTTTAGTATAATTATGGCTAGTTGTGGGGGGTCTAGTTTTCCAATTTGAATTGTCCGAGGGTGAGTTGTACTACAACAACAAAACGTTATGTTTACGAACCAATGTGCGACCCACGACCTGTGGCATAAGGTCAAAAGCCTAGACACTGAGGTTCAAACCCCATACATGTTTCAAGACCACGACTTTATGCATTAAACAAATCAAACTCTGCTTTTCTATGAACTCACAAGATTGATCACAATAATTGTCTGATAGGTCAGTAACCGAAACCAATTTGAAGAAGTCGCATGTATTAAAATACCATGACAACTTTCAATGAGGTTGTTCTTGAAAATTGTCAAATAGTCCGATATCTCGTGTCGTGAGCAGTCCTGGGCATTTGGATTAAGACAGAGACCAGGACATTTAGTATATTAAAAACGTGATTCGTGACCGTCTTGAAACTTTTGTAACCTGGACTTGCATTCCTATTTCAAAACGGACCCGGAATGCACCTTCTGGTGCACGGTTTATCCTGGTGCATTTGCGTGACGTAGACGGATGTTGATTTGGCGCGTGATCTGTGCAGCAACGTGACTCATAATGTTCTTATCGCTTTTGCTGTAAAGTTGATACTACAACAACAAATGGAGGCTTTAATTTGATTTGCTGCTCGGCCCGTGTGGGAGTAGTTATGATAGGTCGGTATGTTTGTTTTAGTGGAAATTTTGTATGTCGACGACGTTGATTGTTATCCGCGGCGTCGTTGTTTCTCTCTCTTGTTCCTGCTGCTGGTGTTACGAATAAGGCCGGTACAAATTATAGTATAATTGATGCAAATTTGGCACAAGTTACAAAACTAGTAACTAATAATAATAATGATAAGTTATTACTATTAATAAGTTTATTAAGTATATTCGGGTACGGCGTGCTCAAAGATGATTGTGTGGAAATAAGGAACTGTTGTGCTAAGTGATTTCATTTCACTGTTTTGGTAAATATACAATTTATCTCGCGCAGTTTTAATAGTAATTTTCTGATGTAGGAGATGAGCAATGAAACTAAACAATCTGTCAGAGTGAAATTTGACAATTCTGAGTTTGTAAAGAGTTTGTAAATGAGGGTACAATAGCTTCCTGTCGTCTGAGATTTGCTGTAATACTAATCGAACGTTCATTACATTGTGTCAGTGTAGCGTAGTCATCTTGAGTTTTTCTTCTATAACCAAATGATTATGTATCCGAAGATATATTTCTAGACTTCTACTGAGGATTAATTGTACTACTTTTAATGTAAGTGTCACCAAGTTTAAGTGAAGTTATTTTGCCAAAAATGTTCCAATTTGTGATTAAAAATTAAAATTACCTTATGTGCAGTGTCAGAAACGACTTGTCTCGTGAAAGTTTTTCTATTGTTTATGTATACATACGCGCACAGTGCGTGTAGCATCTGGAGTGCAGCAGTGCACCGCATTCTGATGCAATTTGTTCTGCAATTCGTTCGTAGTGTATATCGGGTTTAACTATACTATTTCTATGTTGGTGAATTGTCGGCCAATAGTAAAGTGTTCCAACAGCCGTAGTGCTGATGCGTGATGTGTGTGGAGCGCGCTTACAGTAGAGAGTGAAAATCTGTGAATTAACCAGCCTCACTTAGCGGCGTGCTCGACTTCGCACCGTACTAACACAGTGACTGTATAATGTGTTATTATAGTGGCGAAATAGTTATCATACTGTCGTAGATTATTCGTACTTCATAGTACGTAGGATAGTTGTAGGATAGTGCGGCTAGGATAGATTATCAGAAGATTGTGTTACAAAGTGTAGAGAGTTTGCAACTTAAAACTACTTCATTTACTGGTAGCCTGCACGTGTTACATAGAGTTTTGAGGGAAGTGTACCCGGATATTGTAGGAAATGTAAAGCGATGCGAAGAGGTTGTACAGTTTACTGTTGCAGCAGCTGTGTGGACGTGTATTCACAGCAGCAGCTACTGTCACGGTGAACTACTGTACAGTAGTGTGACGTAGAAATTGTTGCTAAGTTGTTCAGTTTAACTTTTAAGTCCAGTTATTATCGGCAGAAATAAGTGATACATTTTCTATTTATAGCTTATTACTGCCGATAACAACAGGATTCCAACTAGTGTCGGTGTGTGTGCACCGGTACCGGAAGAATTAAGTGCAAAGTGGCGAGTTGATGACTAACCTGTTGTCTAGAGCTATAGTAATAAGTTGATGTTGCTATCTTTGATGTGCTCCGGGGCACATTGTCTGCGATGGGACCAATAGTTATTCTCTGCGCCGTCTTGATGCTAGACAGTTTACTAAATTCTCTTGCTAAAGTGTGTGTGTGATCTCAAATACGATTTCAAAGAAGCTTATTGCTTTAGCTTCTCAGTCTTCTTTGTGGGAATTGGCTAATAATATTATTGGTAAACGACTGCAGCGTTTCTTTCATGAACAGTCTGTAATATGAGACGCCACGCACCGTTAGCTGAGATTGATAGGCCTAGCAATCTACTTGTGTCTTGTCATCGCTGTAGTTACACACATTACTCGTGCGTCTCATCCCTCGCCCGACATTTCGTCCCACATCTCGCCCCACATCTAGCCCCATATCTCGTCCCACCCCTCGCCCCACATCTCGCCTAATATATCGTCCCACATCTCGTCGCAACTCGTCCCACCTTTCGTCTCACTTTTGCTCCACCTCTTGCCCGACATCTCGTCCCACCTCTGGCCCCACATCTCGTCCCACCTCTGGCCCCACATCTGGTCCCACCTCTGGCCCTACATCTCGTCCCACCTCTGGTCCCACCTCTGGCCCTACATCTCGTCCCACCTCTGGCCCCACATCTCGTCCCACCTCTGGCCCCATCGCTCGCCTTACCTTGTCCGACCTTTCATGACTACAGCTCCAAGGTTTTAGCTATGCACTGTTTACATGAGCCAGCAGTAGCAGGCTGATATCAGCTTACATGATTAGTATTCAATTGCTTCTATCGTATTGTATCATACACCTGAAGGTGATGTGAATAATTGTCTGTAAACAAGATCAAACTTGTAGTAGAGGAAATTTATTACTGAGTCTAGCTAGCTAGGTAGCTAAATGGTTTATGTGAGTCTAGCTAGCTAGGTAGGTAAATGGTTTATGTAGAATCTAGATAGATATAACATAGACTATGTCGAGTTAAAGCTGATGGACTATAGGCGAATAGATTGTCTGGATAGACAGATATGTAATATTCTATCGATTAACTAGACTGGGTACAATATTGATTTATGCAGTCTAAAAACAGAGGTATTTGATGAAGTTTAGAATGTAAGGACTCTCTGTTCTTTTTTGTATCTGTTTTTGTAGCTTTCTATATGATAGAAGGTTTGTATATTGATTTATGAAGACGATTGATTTTATGAGCAAGATAAAAAACGATTATTTAAGTCGTTTGAAAGCTAGTCAAATAGATGTTGTAGTATCTTGATAGGCAGGTGAAGTGCAACTTGGATTGAAAGCTGTTAGAACAGAATATAGATTTCGATAGAATGATAAACTAATGCGATTGTCGGTTACTAAGTTATTATGGTCGATGCTGACGATAGCCATTTAACGTGATAAATTCTAACCACAACGAGTAGACGCTTCAGTTTTGGCATGTCTCACTTGCTATGAAATTTTGCGACGAGTGCTGTAGTTAAATACTTCAAGATTATTAAACTTGTTGTAATACTTAATTAACTGCAAAATGTGCATTGTGCAACGGAGCTTGTTCTATTTCAGTATTAAATACCTGCTGTGTTTTCAAGGATGATCCAAATTACCAAGACACTATTTACTTCATTGCTATTATTCTCACTTTGAACCCTTCTGCTGTGTGTTAATTATATAGTTCTGGAATTCCACTGTTAGTGGTGCCAAGTGTTAGCGGTTGCAAACTGCAAGCTGGACAGTATTCACAGCCATGGCTAACGGTTACATTTTGCAGATATATAATTATTTGAGATGACGGTTTTTTTTAATGTTCTCTCTCTCTCTCTGCTGGTGTTTGTTGAATGCCTCTGAACCACCCTCCCTTCTTTCCTTCCTCCCTTCCTTCCACCATTCAGTCCTTCCTTCCTGCTGGTAATTACAGTTTACATCCAGCAACCTTGACTTGTGTAAGCACACCGCATGTTGTTCTCTCTCTGTATTGTGTGTGTTTGATGTTGACTGTTTTTTGTTGGAGTCGGCCTATTTCTCTAATCAGATATTATAGAGCAGCTGAGTTGATGTGGAAGTAATGTGACCTGGCAGCATTGCCTGGTTTAACTGTGGTGAACTGACAGCACAGTTAACAGGGCCTACTGTTCTCTTCTTCTCTCTCTCTCTATGTGACCTTGTCATTAGTCATAGCTTACAAGACAACATACACAGCTCTGAGCAGTTTGCAAGGATATGCTTAGGGTATGGTCTGAGCTATATGAATGTTTAGAACTAATCCGAGCTATTTGAATGCTTAGGAGTCTAGGCTGAGCTATATGAATGTTTATAACTAACCTGAGCTATTTGGATGCTTAGGATTCTAGTTTGAGCTATATGAATACTTTTAACTGTAGTGTGAGTACAATGAATACCTAGGATTGCAGTATGAGTTATATGATTGCTTTAATGTAGGACTGAAGGCTGAGCTACCTGAATTCTTTGGTCTGCAGTATGAGCTATATGATTGCTTGTGTGATTGTGGGCGTTGTCAGACCTGCTAGTTAGCAGCCTGAGTTCGGGAATGAAGCTGCGAAGTAGCTGCACTTGTAGATAGCATTTGAGCATTAGTTGACAATTCACCTTCAGTAGTGATGGTTTCTCCTGCAGCTAGAAACAGCAACTAACCAGGATTTAAAAATTATAATTTTATTGTTTCAATGGTCGTCCTGGGAGGGGGAGGTAGAGGGGAGTTTGAAGGGGAGGGAAGAGGGAGTGACAGAGGAGAGGGAAAGAGTAAGAGAGGGAGGGAAAGAGGGAGGGAAAAAGGGAGGGAGGGAGGGACACGGGGACACATTTAAGGGATAACAAGAAATAACATAATAAATGAATCGTTGTTTCACATATCCTGGTATACGTTTTTGCCGATGTTATATAATTATAGACTTAAGTAGGCCGTCTTTTGATGATGTATGAGACTTCATACAATGTGAATTCTTACCGCGAAGCTTATCACAGATTGCCAGGCCTGGACTGATACTTGGCCTGTAATCGGGGCTCTAGTTAAAGCCTTGCTTGAAGTTGAACCTTGGTACAACAGGGCGAGTATTTCTAGGCTATCTTATTGTAATTATGGCTTTCATCTTCGTCAGTTGCATAATTATAAATCTTTATTTCTCCACTAGAGCAGAGGAGTACAATACTTGTCACAATGGTCACTATCGCCTCTGGTTCTGGCGTTGTTTCTAACAATTCTTTTTAAAAATGAAGGTAGGAGAGCATATTGTTCATCTAAAATTAACAGTACAACTTGCTGAGTCTATTTAGTTAACCCAATTTATACTTTCATTATTGACTTTTGGCAGTTTGAGGGAGAGAAAATAGGGCGGTGCGGTGGAGAAGTGGATTTCCTCAAATGTAGGTTTGAATAAGGGGGGGGGGGTGGAGGAGGAGTTTGTTTAAACTGTCTGAAGTAGTTTTGTAGAGCCTGTAGGAGAGTGGTTGACCTTAGGACCGACATAGACAGACAGGCCGCCGAGCTGCAAAACTTGAAGTCATAGCTAATAAAACAACAGGGCGCCCGTTGATCACGCTGCCAGTCTGTGCTGTGTAATAAACTATCATATCATTATATTATTCACTGTGCATGTATGTGTATGTGCCTGCCTAGGTATGTTTTTGTACGTGTGCCTGTGTGTGTATGTGCTGTGTGGGGCAGCTGTGCAGTTATTTTAGTTCAACAGTTGTGTCCTAGTCTGTCCCGCGCGCTTCTGTTTGTAAATCACCTGTCGATCAGTACCGCCGATACAAGGACAGTTTTGACTGTATTGTATTGTATTGTATTGTATTGCACAGGAGTTTAGTGCATGTAGAACTAAGCGCTTAGTCCTAATAGGTGCATTATGGTAGTACTCCTATAATCGGCCTATATCGTAGGTAGGTAGACAGATCTAATCGTTCGTTCTATATTATAGTTCTAGTAATGCTGGACGTGTACTGATAAAGGTCTTGTACGGCAATGTTAGATCTGATCACACTCTAGATATCGATTGCCTGAGATATTAATCATTCAAAAGGATTGTGCTTAAAGCTTTGAGTGAAAATTAATTTAAATTGTGTGGTAGATAGGAATAGGTAAATGTCGATGTGGATAACACGGTGTCGATTTTTGGATAGGTCGATGTTGATGTAATTTTTGATGCTTAGCTAGATGCTAGATGCTGGAGAAAAGTGACTCATTGTAGTCAAAAGTGACTAATTGGCTTTGTGTGGCGATTTGCCTGAATATTGCTAGTAAAGTTAATCTCGATGAGATGCTTGCATAGTGAAGTTAGCATAGACAGATATTAGTGTAGAATTAACCTCGGTAAGATATGTTTGTAGTAATCTTATAAGTCGTTCTAGTCTAAAGATGTGATTAAGTTAATTTTGTAACTGGATCTTTTAAATAAATATCCTGCATTAAATGCTTACTATGATTTGGGGCAATCAACCCATACACTAAAGCTAGATAATAAAACAGTAGTAAATGTTTGACTGTAGTCAGTCAATTCTCTGCGTTCACAGCAGGTGGCGCAGTCATAGTGTGGTTGAACCTGATCATATAAAGAGAGAGGCGCCTGTGGAGTCATTGAGTTGAACTCATAGAGTACTGGCCAGTGGTCACTTAGTCTAGTGGGGTCATAAAGAGGGAGTCATGTTTCTGTGGTAATATAGATCTGATATAGTAAGTAAGAAATAGAAATACATGGACAAAAGGAAGGTTGATAGTAGATACTTGTCTGGAGGTTGATGAGGACCGGAAACGAGATTATGATGTGGTTAGGTGATTTTGTGAGGTCTGAATGGTGAGCAACGTTGTGCTTGGGAGAAATATTTCCCATAGTCTGTGGCTGAGATGACTTGACCTGTGGGAGGAAACGGTCGCTAACTTTGTATGCATGCTCAAGATGTTGAGAACTATCCAAGTCAGCTGGGCGCTCTATGTTCAACGTTTTCAAGTTAGCATTTACTGACGAAATACAAAACGTTAGGCCATTCGTTTCACAAGAAACTTTTCTTCTCTACCAAGGAGTGCATATTTTTAGAGTGCTATATGTATATGTGGTAGTGAGACGAGGTGATAAGTATTGAGATGAGGAACGAAGATATAGAAACGAAGATACATAGAAACGAAGATGTAGAAACGAAGATACATAGAAACGAAGATATAGAAATGAAGCTGCTTGCCTGTATGCAGTTAACATACTGTTAAAATTGGATACATCTTGATCATTAAAAGGCAGAGTGTTTACACTGTCCAAGTGACTGTTGTTTCAACATCAGAGTCGATGCAGTGTAGGGTAGTAATGACACCGGCCTGCCCCAGCCTTGACAGCTTTTAAGTTATATAGTATGTACTTTGTTTAGTACAGTTATAAATAGAATCTATTAATACGTCTTAGTATAGAATATGATATGTAGAATAGATAAGCATAGAATGTTAGATAAGTATAGAATATTAGATTTCTATATGAGCATAGAGTAGATGTTATAGATGGGCTAACATCAGTTGTATGTATATCGATTTCAGTGCTGTGCAACACATTTTGAAACGGAACAAAATGTTTTCGTTCATATTTTAGCAATATTGTCAATATGATATAAGGCTTTCTTGACAGTTGTTGGTTTGGATTATCATACAAACAAAATGGATATGTGAATGAATTCTTAAGGATATACCATTCTGGTTAATATCGTCATGATGAGCAATACATAATGTGTGGATTTTTCTACCTGGATTACCTCCGCTCCTCTGAACCAGTATTAACCAGATCATCTAATCCGTTGATATGAACTAGATCGACAGGTCTTGATCATCTGGAAGGAAATCCAATAATCCACGACGGACAGTCACGGAATCACTCCACTACAAGTTTCACCCATGGATACGAGGAGGCGGATCCTAGATACGGACATGGCAACGGACATGGCAACGGATGCCTGTGTGGACGCCAGCTTTGACGACTGCGTGCGTCAGCTCGACTCTGCCATGCTTGACCTTGACCTCGTGTCACGTGACATCAACATGGCGGCCGTACGGAGGAAGATTCTAGATGGAGTGTGTGATGATGGAGCGAGTGAAGGAGGAGTGTTTGCTGACGTCCTGGCAGTGGACGTGGATTCGGTCGGCAGTGGTGGTGGATTGGTTAGTAGCGCTGTGTCTAAACGCTTCGAGTTCGAAGAGAAGCTGGGCGTTGATGAGATAGGTGGTCAGCTCGTTAACGGAGATGGATTAGAGTTGCCGAGGAAGAGGAATTTCTCCTGGGAGGGAGTCTTCAAGTTGTAAGTGCTGCATGTATTGCAATTAGAGCTTCCATCGCAAGCTATTTAGCAAGCTAGTTACCGTAGAAGCTATGTATAATTACAACAGTAGCCTACGTAGGCAACTACTCTTCAAGCAGAAAAAAGTAGTAAGGCGATGTTCTTACATGGTCTTGTTGGTTCTGGGTAGTCATTGATAATTAATTTGTTTACAATTTAAAATATTAGATGTATTATATTTAGTCTGAATACAATGTACCTTAATCATCTTAAGTGGATATTTGTTTTCATAACCATCGTTAAGTGTAGTCTTGTGAAAGAATGTGGAATTTTGTGGAATTAACTGATAGCATTTTTAGCTGACCGTTTTATCTTTTCATATAGTTGGTATGGGTTTGTAAATTCTGTACTTTGCAATCCATTGCGTAAGTTGTGAAATGGGTTATCCATAATCCCCCCCCCCCCGCTGCCCCCCCCCTGCGTGTGGAATATGATCCTTGCATTGCTTTCCTTTCAAGTGCTGCTCCAGGGCTTTCCATGGAATCAGCTGAGTAATAATTGTCTGATTTATACCATTTACCGAGGAGCAGTGTCTGGCCTACTTTATCTGTATCTCTATTTGTTTCTGACTCTGTCTCTGTCTGTCTGTTTCTGACTTTCTGTTTCTGTATCCATCATTATCTTTCGATTCTCTCTTCTTGTCTTTCCCAGTCGGTCTCGATTTGTGTGTTCCTGTCACCTTTCTGCCTTCTGTGTGTTTCTCTGACCCTTTTTCTGTCTGTTTGTCTATCTATGTGTCTGTCTCTCTTTCTCTCTCTTTCTTGTTCTCTTTCTCTCACTCTGCATATACATAAATCCCATAGACATATCACCAATGGTGACTAATCAGCTGCAATACTCCGGTCTGTATCGTTTATTGATGTACAGTATTCTTGCAGCAAATGAATCTCCTTTATTGCCTGTTATTATCCAGCGATGATAGTTGTTTGTTTTAAACTTTAGTATTATTTACCATGATTAGTCGCACTATACCTGCCTCATCGTGCTTTGGTTGCGTCTATTTGTCTGTTGTAATGCTATAAATCCTTCAGTGTCCTAAAGCATATTTGCCTGTGGTTGTCATAACCTGTCTGTAATATCTGTAAGCCAATGTTGACTTGATGAAATTCGTCTGTCGTTAAATTATTATTCTCTTGTTTGACTGTGGACGACGATTTGAGTGGATAGTTGTTTGAATAATTTACAGCGATTTCATGAATATCATATTGCAGTGTTTACACATGATATTCCTGATGACCTTGTTAAGATCGTCTGAGACAACATTAACCTGTTCTTCTCATTGCCGTCTTCGTAGAACTGAAGCTAGATGCAATCCACATTCCTGCTTTAATTAGGTTTTCTATTCGATCGGCTTGTTGTGTATTTTCTGGAATATTTATGCTGAACTGTTATAGAAAACAATTACAAGGTGACGTGAAAGGAAAACGATAGGATATCCAAATTATTATTGATTTGCCAAATGATACAGTATTATTATCATCATCATCATCGCTATCATCTTCATCATCACCATCATCATCATCATCATCATCATCCGATATAGTCTACTAAATTGGCTTTCGCAAAATTTCAGCACTGAGCTTTGGTATAGAGTGGGTTCATTTTTACCGGATTTTTTTCCCATGCTGGGAATGGAGTCATTTTCTTTCCTGAGATGAAGTTAGTCAGCTGTTTGATTCTCTACTGGTGGCAAGAACAGTCTTGTCGCTGCCACCATAAAAGAACCAAAAAATCAGTATGCGCTTTAAAAAGTTAACTCTAGCGTTGTCTGGTTTAAAACAAATCGTTTATGCTTAGTAAATTCATGTTCACCCGGTATTGTCTATGTTATCATTATGTGTTCTCCCGCGCGTGCGGTTGAGAACTTGAAAAGTGGGCTCGCTGCATGAACATTCGCATCTTCTCAACGTATCCGCGTTGTCTTCTTTCTTAGGCCTGCTCGTTCATTTATTTCTCAAAATTTCAAATTGAAATGTTTCTTTCTGCCATCACTCACGTCCCTTCCCTCTGTATGTAAGAAACATCTTAAGAGACTACTCCACGGTACAGTTCTGTCAGGTTTCTTGCTTTCTATCAATTCTACCTTATTCTACAGGTCTAACCATTCTAACCAGTTTCATCTCAGTGTATGCCTTTTCTATCTCGTGCGTGCTCAGCAACAAGCAAGCGGTTGGTTGTATAATTGTGTAAAGTGATGGTAAAATGACGCTTTTTGGAGCACAATGTTCACCAATTTTAGCCGAAAAGAGCGTCGTGGCGACGAATAGATACCAAGAAAACAATGCAAAGTTATTGACTAATCTTTTTTTCATGTAATTGTCCATGAAAAAGTAAATAAGGAAAGTAAGGAATGGCAGAACGTAGATAAATCCATTGTTTTGCTTTCAGTTTACTGTGTTTACTCTTAGGCGGCTGCCTGCAGCGTGTTTCTTTTGTACAACTTGCCTGTGCAAACTGTTTCACGCCGTGCGCGCGTGACGTGCGTGCGTGTGTGTGTGTACACTGTACACCTTGCCGTCTTCTCTCGCTGATCGCTTTATTGTACATAATCCTCTATTGTACATAATCTTACGTTCAATAACGTAACGCAGGCTACACAGGTGGGCGTCTTCACTTGTTGTGTAGATCTAGGTATTTCCTTACCTCCTCCTCCTTCTCCTTACTTTTTTTCTTTCTTTATTGTACAGCTGTCAGGTAGTTCGTCGTAGGCTGTCTTTACTTGATTGAACGCCTGAGCAAGCGTCGTTGCTTCATTGCTGGGACTTTGCTGTTTAGTTAGTGGAATTACGTTGCTTAATCATGTAGATGTATATCATCCAATCAGAATTCTAGTTGAAGTCTAATTGAATTCCATGATTGGTAGAAGATTTGGGTACTATACGTGGGGAAAGGTGTTAGGCTTTCTGATCAGTACTGTGCATGGAAAAGTTATAGGTTTCTGGAAGAGGATAGGGTTATGGTTAGTGATTAAGGGTTAGGGTTACGATTGGGATTGGTGCTTCGATTGAAAAAGAAACGGTTTGCCAACTTGATTCTTCAATTTCAAGCAATTCGTCTTGTCGACCGCGCGTACCTGGTAAAATTGCCCCAAAACTTGAACTTGCCTCAAGTCAGTTAAGCATTGTTATCGTTGCGCTCGAGTAAATCTGCCGACTACTGAACCAGGCTTCTCGTGAACACGGCTGCGGTTACAGTACATTGTATTATGTACATGTATTGATGACGTTGTTATTATTGTTATTGTTGTCGACACGCTCGAGTAGACAGCGACCGGCGCTCTAGTTTTTTTCTTGATTAGTCTCGTCGCCGTCTGTCGACGGTGTGAAACAGTGTTCAAGTTCTTTGTATGAGCTGTTCTCTGTGTGTGTTGCAGGAACCGGTTGAATGGCGACGGCTGGCCAAGTGCGGTCGTCGAGTCGTCTGTCGACCCGGACACTGCTGCCGCCGCTGTACGAGCTGAGTCGTGGTGCACTAGCTCATCGACAGTAGTAGGAGGAGGAGGAGCGACGGTCGGCATTGGGAGAGACAACGTTCAGGACAACGACTCGGTGCAACTTAAAGTAGAGGACACTGTGGAGGATTGTAAACCTGGAGTTGAGATAGATTGTAGTGTAGATAGGGAACAAGTAGGGAGTGGGGACAGGTTGATTAGGGAAGGTTTGCTGGCGACGTCTATCCAGAACGGACATCCAGAGAGTGGGATACAGGACGTCGGCGAGGTGAGGATGAAGTCTGGCCAGATGTTGCTGGAGAAGAACAGGAACGCTGAGAAAGTTCTGGCCGTGATTGGTAAGGACGCAGAATGCGAGAAGTACAACAATAACACAGGCAGGAATGATGTCCCAGCAACTGATCTGCTGGAAATCCTACGAGGACCTTTCAATGGGAGTTCAAGGTCAGACGATATCCTTGAGAAGAGTTCCGCTGATTCAGTGCGACCCAGTGTCGTGGAGGGACCTTTAGATAACAACCTCAGTCGTCCTATGGATCAACAGCAGGCTAGTAAACCTGTGACAAATTCTGGTGCAGCAAATACGTGTTCTATATCTAATAATAACGTCACTAATTCGAATGTGACCTCTGCACCTACGACCCTGGGTTCAATTGGCCAGCTGCGTTCATTGGACTCCATCGGTGCCATCAAGGATCTGATGTCAGAGCTGGAGTTGTCAAGGTCGAACTCCTCATGTGACCCAAGTGTGATCAAGTCACCTCTCGATGTTTTGTTTGACGTAGACAAATGCCGACAGCCTGTGGCCAAAGTGAGCTCCGAAAAGTCAAGTAAGATTGGGAGTACGGAAAACCCACTAAGTAAAGTGGTGGGTAGGGAACCAACTCCAAGTATTATTACGGGTACTGAACCTCAGGCAGGTAAACTTCTGAGTGGTGGTGAACCCGCACCAAATACGGTTCTCGGCAAGGAGAATACACAACCGCGAGGTGATAAGGTATCATCAGTGAATGTCGTCAAATCTCGGTCCATCGCGGCGAAGGATTACTTCAGGACCCCGCTGTCGGCCGAGCGTTCCATGCTGGATAGATCCAATACGAGTCTTGCTGGTGACGTGGACGCCAAGCAACAAGGTTCAGATGCTCTGCATGGTGACCTGCACAATGGCGATAAAGGTCCGGATGAAGCTGGTTGCTTCGACAGTGAAAACTCGGACACAATAAAGCGAAATAGCAACTTCAGCCAAAAAGGTTTAGCTACAGCGAAGCCTACTGGGGATGCCAGTGCAAGAACTGGGCACAACATTGAAAAGCCGTCGTCTTTCGATGCACCCTCAGGGTCCCGTGGTTCCGTGCCATCAAGCGTAAATAGATCAGCCGGTACGCACGGACTCTCATCCATTCGACCCCGTAGTGAAGTCTTCAATCCTAGCAATCACTCGAATCTCTGGAAGTCTGTCATGACTCCGGACGACATCGACGGAGGAGTTCTGCGTCGGTCTAAGTCGACGCGCGGCGTCGAGAGCCTCGTCGACATCTCTCGCCAGATCAATCTCGCGCGGTCGTGTAGTCGAGTTAATCAGGATGACACGTCCGGCGGGCGGCCCCGGTCAGAGGTCTTTGGGGAGTCGGGTGATGACTGGTCTGGTTCTGTTCCCAGGCTTCCGGGCCACACGCCTGCTGACGGGACTTCGGAGGCGACGAATCAACTGTTTAGACGGCGTCAGAAGCAACGGCGGAAGCGACCCGTCGTTGCGACTGTGTCCGGCTACGCGAACTTTGTCTCGCCGTGCGTGACGCCGACACCGAGCGAGACGTCGTCGCCTTGTTCCACGCCGACCGTCACGTACGCGCCAAGTCTTACCAGCAGTATTAGCGACGTCGAGCTGTGTCATCGACATTCTTATCATAGGAATGATGACTGTAAGTATTGCATTCTATTCTTGGGTTTTGTATTAAAAGTAGGGCTGCCCTTCGATTAAAAAAATTAATCGCGATTAAAAAATTAATCGCATTGCGATTAATCGCGATTAATTTTTAGTCTCGATTAATTTTTCGTCGCGATTGATTTTTAGTTGCAATTAATCGCGATTAATTTTTGAGCACGATTAATCGCACGTGATTAAATATAAATAACCAAGAATTGTTTTAATTATAATAATAAATTATGTAATTAATTACTTAGATAATTAAGTATTTAATTGAATACAGACAATGGAGTTCTTGCATGCTACTTAATCTTTTTTAAGTAAAAGTAACTCAACTTGTTTGATTGTGGATTGTGAGGTAGCTCTGAGTTGCATGGTTTTAAACTTTCAACTGTCAAGAATATTGTCAAAGGAAGTTGTGTTAATAAATAATTCTAATATGATTGTTTTTATTATTGTTATTAAAAATTACCTCCAAAACAGATAAATTTGTTGGAACAGGTTACAGGTTATATAGCCCCAACTATGAACTTATAACAATTAGGCAACTCCGAGAGAGGGAACCCCTCCCGTGGTCATTACTTGTTTACCTGATAATAATAGGCTATAATAATTATTATAAAACAATCATTGTCCTATTAATGGATCGGCGGTTTTTCCACGATAGATCATCAAAGGAAAGCAGTCTGCGTGCGGCTTGCTTAACGACGTCGTCATTTGGTCTAATAATAAACGAGACTTCTATGAATTAATATAGCAGCGCTTCACAAGAGATAAGACTTATCTTGTTTTGGGACACTGCATAAAGTGACGATGCGTTAATTTTATTAATGCGTTAACGCAAGCGTTAATTTTTTAATCGGCGTCGTTAATTTGTTTGCGTTAATGCACGAGTTAACGTGCGTTAACGGGCAGCCCTAATTAAAAGTAGCTTGATGTAGCCTTATAGATAAGAAATAGTGATGCATTGTCCAAGTACCTTGATGTTGCCTTATAGATAAGGGGTAATAGTTATGTCATAAGGTTATAAATGTTTAAAGGTTATAGATAATGCAAATGAAGTTTTCCTTCTGTTTATTTTGTTAGCTGTAAGTCTACAGTCTGCTGTTAATATTTTTGAAAAAATTTCATGTCTGCTTTAAAGTCAAAATGTTCTGAAGATGAATGTTTAATCCGGATGACATAATGTAAACTGAAGAAGTTCAGTTCACGTACACACACCACATTTTATGAGCAAGCTACCATGTACTGTATGCCATACACACACCACATTTTATGAGCAAGCTACCATGTACTGTATGCCATACTCACACCACATTTTATGAGCAAGCTACCATGTGCTGTATGCCATACTCACACCACATTTTATGAGCAAGCTACCATGTGCTGTATGCCGTGAGGTGTAACATGATTTGGACAAGAGTTGTTGTCTATGTGGGATATTTGGCGTTGATGGAAAAGCCGGTGTTTGTATTATATTAGTGTAAAATGTTTGTGTTTGTGCCTGTGTATTGGGCATTAAAGGCTGCACTGTTTCCTGTATTCATGTTTATGCCCTCTGTGCTTTGTAATGTTTTCAGTTCGGAGATCGACTTCGTCTTTCTCCTCACTGCTGTCAGCCTCTTCATCCACATACTCAGCCACTGTAAGTTATTAGAATAGTTCATTTTTATTCAGTTTTGTCATTCATAACTGTGCATTGTGATAGAAGGCAGAATTGATGGAAGGAGAGGACAAGGAAGACCGAGACAGAGTATGCTTCATGAACTGACGGAGGGCAAGGAGAGATCATATTAGCAAATGAAAAGGAAAGTGGAGGATCATGAGTTGTGGAGAAAATGGATACCAGGGACCTGCCTTCTGTCAGAGCACTAATGATGATGATGAATTATGAATTAACCGTGAACTCACAATGCCCGAGACAGATGAAAAGAACCATCTTCAATGATTGGGATCAGTACACGATCAACATTCCAAACAA
>JAQFYQ010000619.1:0-16104 GCA_034694885.1 Buchholzia appendiculata | reverse complement strand
ATATATATATATATATATATATTATAATTGGCTGTGTCACTGCCTGCCTGGCTGCCTGCCTGGCTGGCTGCCTGCGGATGAAGCCGAATGTTTCCATGGCAACGGCCCAGCCGGCCTCTGATTGGTCAGATTTGGTGGAGAATTGCGACGTATTTGGTTGAGAATTGCGACATATTTGGTTGAGAATTGCAATATATATATAGTATTACATAGCATCAATTCTCTTAAAAAATGAGCCAGAGCATATTTATCATTACAATAATTAATAACATGTTATGAAAATAAAGGACGAAAAGCAGTAAATTGTACAGAATACTCAGAATAGGCCTTGGCTAATTGTACACAATACTAAGAATAGACTAATAATAATTGAGCAGAATAATTCAAATATCTTAATTGTAGGCCTCCACAATACTGAGAATAGAAGTCCCCTGAATGAACTTTATGAGGTACGAGATTACGAAATGTTTCAGTAGGCAAACTTTTAAAGCTGTGTAAATAAATTATTAAGCTGTAACTTTATATTAACGAAAATATGTGCGTCAATTTAATTCTAAAACAAAAATACCACAGATCACAATAATTTCAATAAGCCCACCTTCGTCTTTACGAACACTGAGAGTTCTTTTCTCAATCGTTTCGAATCCGTGTCTCCTAGTAGGACAGCAACTGCTGCGTAGAAACAGTTTCCATCGTGCGGAACATCACATACAACTTCGTGACCGTATAAAGCTGCATGACTATGTAGCAACTCCATGTCGGTCAACCGTTGTTCACTTTCAACCAATGCACTGTCAATTGACGCCTCAATTGCCCTTAATTCATCGGCGTGTGCCATTTTTCATACCAGTTTGAAGTGACCTATGACTGATTTATTACAAGGCCTATAAACAATTACGCCTATTACTAATAATACTAATAGGTAATTTTATATATTTATAGTCCTACAACTTTTCTTTCCCCATCATCAACCGATCTAAATGATAACATTACATTATAAGGCTAGCTATCAGTCAACCTAAGCTTACTAATTGAAGGCGACACGTGTATTATTTTGCTAGATTATAGGCCTATTTGTAACAGGACAGCAATTCGCAGTGCTCGCACAAACTAAATAGCTGGTGAAACAGTCAACAGATGGAGGTTAAGCTAGCTGGCCTAGTCTACTGCAAGTTTGCAACTATAAGGTGCCTGAATGTAGCTCCTTCCGAGCATGTGTCTGCTATTACTTTTCACACTCTAGCCTACAGCACCATCAGCTGCTGCTAGTCGAGGACCTGTGAGCTGCAAGATCAGACTGGCGCTTAAAACCCACACCGTTCTCCGCAAAATAACAGGCTATAAGGCCTACGCTAAAGTTATTGTAATAATTGCATGGCTGGCGGCGGGCCACTTTTACTACATTTTGGACACACCTTCGCGGGCCGCCAATATTACCTCGGCGGGCCGCCAGTGGCCCGCGGGCCGCCACTTTTGCATCACTGAATAAAGCCAACAACATTTCACACGTACAGAAGATAATGTCTGCAGCTGGTAGTTGTTGGAAGTAATTTGGACCTGGTGGTCCTTGCTGTCCATTGGCACCTTGTATGCCTTGTATGCCTTGAACAGTACAAATACCAGAAATCGTCAGGAAGGCGATAAATAAACCGTTTGATGTAGGAAACGAGTGAATAAACCGTAAACGAGTGAGAAATTAGGATTAAAACAAATAATATGCGATTTAATAAAAATAAACAAAATAAGGTGCTATCTCCACCATGTTAATAAATATCTGATATAACATGATACATTACAATGCTGCACATAGCACAGCATCACAGATCAATTACAGAAATAGTTATTTCAAAGCCAATGCTGCAAACACTGCACTATACAATAGAAGCAAGTAAAAATGCAAAATACAAAACTCTGATGCTCATATCGCTATTATATGGCTTTCTGTCAGTAGAATGATTCATTGTACTTGAGATAGATTTTACAGGAGCTGAAGATCATGTAGTAGAATGATACATTGTACTTGGGATAGATTTGTCAGGAACTGAAGATCATGTAGTAGAATGATACATTGTACTTGGAATAGATTTGACAGGAACTGAAGATAGTGTAGTAGAATGATACATTGTACTTGGGATAGATTTGACAGGAACTGAAGATCATGTAGTAGAATGATACGTTGTACTTGAGATAGATTTGACAGGAACTGAAGATCGTGTAGTAGAATGATACGTTGTACTTGGGATAGATCTGGCATGAACTGAAGATCGTGTACTGCACTGGAGGATTGCTGCCATCGTTGATGGAATCATACCGATCAAGTGTGGTAGTCGTACCTTCATAATGCAGTGGACAAGCGGTCAACATACCACTGCCAACCGTAGACTCTCCAACGATAACATCGCATAGCAACATTTCCTTCCTGTAGTTCGAAGCATCTCTATCCTTGTTATCTAGAACATTCATCAAAGTGTTCGTTGATTATTGACAAGATATGCCGCGATTGTTATATTGCATCATGTCAACATCTTTGCTTTATGCCTTGGTCTCGTATACTGTACACATGTTTTTCATGTTAGACAATGTGAGGCATGTTCCAATGTGACAGTCCGATGTCACCAGAATGTTTCCTAACCTCATCGGGAAGGACGTGTGGTGAAGGGTAGTCGTACACATGCGTGTGATGAAAGGAAGCAGTTCGTCGATAAATTCTCAAAGTCAAAATGTGTGGTTAGGATTAAGTATGCAGAACTTAGGCTGCGATTCCATGATGACTGTACGTTTATCTGCCGTATTGAGATAGTGGAACTCGGTCATTGTTTCACCAGTATAGAGGGCGTACGTAGGTGCATTAGCCTGGGCTGTGCTGTCCCTTACAGCTTGAATCTTATCGCGAAAGAACTTGGATAGAGTGTCAGCTGTAATGATCACTGGCGGTGATGCTACGTTCGTGCTATCTCTCGTCAACAGATTGATGAGCTGTTTCCTTGATTTCCTGGAGGTGATATGATTTACATTGATCATAGAGTTCCAGTACATTGCTTGCACACAAACCCACAACTGACAGTCATGACTCGTTCTCGTCTGTTTGTATTGTCTTTCCCTTATCCTAGCCCGTCAACGAGCTGCCCGACATTCGCCACGAAGGATGGTGTCGTTCAGCAGGTTGTGGCGTAAATGGTGACCTAAACTCTTCCGACATGTTAAGCCATATTGACCTAGCATGCCCACAAACGCACCACAGACACATTGGTTTGCCAGCCCAAGTAGAGCCCCTAATGTCAACCCCACTGCAATTCTTAATGAATCGTTGTCCCAGAATCTGGTGCACAAGATGCTAGCAGTCGAGCATGTGTGCGTTCATCTGCCCTTCCCGTAACTGTTCATCACCGCCAACTCTGCATGTTGGCTCATCCCTACATCGTTGCACTTTGATCTCATTCCCATTTGGCACGTTTGTTCCACCGATGCTCTTCCAGTGCATTATGGCTTTCTCTGCTGCTGGGTCGGAGGTGGTCAAGAACCTGGAGGGGAGGATGTGGGACAGAAGATCAGTGGCTCCGGCAGTAGATGTTAGCAAAGGTGACGGTTCCAGCCGGTGTGCACTGGGAATTACAATTCCACCCCACCTTAGTAGCAAAGTGGCCTGATTCCATGTGAAAGAAGAGAGATCTATGTTGAGTAAACAATCGAATCAAAATGTGTCGAATCAAAATGGTGTTTTTAGATTAATTTTGAGATGATGTTTTTAGATTAATTTTTATATTCTTTTAGGTGGTTTTTGATAATTTCTTCAATAGACTCTCCGGTTATTTATTTTGTAAATTGAATCCTGTCTGTATTGTACAGATTGGAGAAGAAATATTTAGGTAGACCGAGACTATATGCACTTAAAACAGCTATAATTTGCAAATCCTCAAGAATGATCACGTAGATCATACGTATGTACTATACGTGGATCGTATATACCGCTGCTGTTGTTTTTCCTTCGATGCTGTGTTCTCAAATCAAAATTCGATGACTTTAAATGCCATGGCTAAGTTGGCTCCATACCACAGGTTCTTCACCACTGCAGCTGGCTCAGATTTCCTTGAGCGACATACCTGTCCCTCAAGAAGATACCCTTTGAAGATACCCTTTGTGGTACAACCAAGCATGCTCTCATGTTTGACCCGATATCTTCACGTGCAATGAGAACTTGAGCTGCACCCGGAGTACGACTGTAAGCAGAGCTGATAATGTCTGTACATTTGATGGCTATCGCGCCCCTAGAATATCCTGGTGTGATCTTTGCCAAGCTCTGATAGCAATCGTCACTCGCACCAAACATCGAGAACTTGACGCGGCTCATGTCTCGGCGATCCCTCAAATCTGGCAGTCCAAAACTTATTGTCCTATCCAGGAATCCAGCGTGCAGGAAGTTGGGTTCGATAAAGAACAGAACTTGATCGACATACCTGTCCCAGTTTGACCATGTAGCGTCGCTCAAATACATAATATTTATGTTTTTCACTCGAGCCACCTAGAACATTCATCAAAATGTCTGCATAATTATTTACAGGTTATGTGACAATTTTTAATTGCATCATGTCCTGAGTCCTCGTCTATGTTTTATGCCTTGGTCTCCATATATGCATGTTTTCCATGTTAGATATTGTCAGATGTATTCCAATGTCACAGTAAAATGTACCCAAAATTGTTCTTAACTTCATCGCAAAGGACATGTCGTCTAGTCAGAGCAAAAAAGTTTCAACTCAAAAATCCTCACTTTTCAGGAAATGAAAAACAGTGTTTAATGTTAATTTGCAAATCGCCAAGATATGGTAAAATCATAATATATTTAGATTAAAATTACCCATAAGAGACTGTAAATGACAGGAATAATTTGATTTAAGTTGGCATTAGATTTGTTGAGTATTTTAAAATTTTGTACAGTTGGAATAATTTTGCACTAACTTTATCAGAAACATTAAAGTTCAACACGAACAGTTTGCTACAATGACGGATAATACTGAATCACTTTCACCGTAATTAAATCGTAATTATTAAAGTTATCAAAACGGTAATTATCTAATAATAAGCAATGCTTCTAAATGAGTCCTCTCTAAATGAGTCCACTGTTTTGGCATATGAGTAACACCGGAAAGCCTACGCCCGAACTGGGAGTGCCTCATAAAATGGCTTACAGTCATTGGCCAGAAAAGCAGAAAGTTTCATCAAGTCGTCTTTCTTGTTTTTATCAACACCTATTGCTGCAGTATAAGATTTTTGGAGAGGATAGCAATCAAATTCAACATTTCTTCCTCTCTTCCTGTAGACAATGCCCTCTGCTGCCTCCTATTTCATCTGCAAATGATACAGAAAGCTCTCTATTTTCACGTGTGTGGGAGTAAGTGATCAGGTGCTTTGAGATTATGCCAGCAAAAGCATTGCCGCGCATTAGTGCATTCACCTTGACCCAGTCATAGATCATGTCTCTCTGCAAAGAAACAACACTGTATGGTTGTCTTGGCCTAGCCTCCCGAGCTGCCTGTTCGAACTGACTTGGTAGATGAATATCCTTTTTTTAAACTTTATTTTCAATTGAGGAATGCATGGCATCGCACTCCATTGGAGAATGCCCTGTCTCAAAGTATTTCTGTTTCACTGTCAGTGTATTGATACTACGGTTCAGAAACAATATAATCATACTTGATACTACTCGATTGCGACTTTGCCCCGCACATGTATCACTGTACACAGTAATTTCTTCTGCACCCTTACCGTCTTCCATACACATCCACTGATATAAGGCCGATGCCACCGCATTTGCTCCTCTTCCACCCTCCACTTCGGTCCACATGTAGCAAACACCTTCATGAGTTCCTAAATTATAGAGTGTCAAGTTATACATCGACAGTTTACGCAAATAATATGCAGAACTTACTGATAATTTAGGCACAGTCAGTACCTGTTCAAGATCCATCTGCATCTGTCTGTCCCGGTTAGATACTGATGGCTATCACTCCTGAGTGAGAATTGAAGGCTTTGATAAGATAGTAAAGAGTCGAGCTACTAGTCATTCGTCGTTCGCACAAGAGCATCTGATCTATCTAGTACTCACTATCGTTATAACACACACATTTAGTGAACAGCAGGTTAAGAGGCTTTCTCAATTGAAAGAAACAATGGGATACACCTGCTGTGTATCGAACACCATGTACTCCGAAAGAGCGACAAACAAGAGCTAGAAGCGACCTATGTTCCGTGGCATATCTTCAATCAGACTAAATTTGTCCACAATGTTGCTTTTCAGCCATCGCCAGAATTAAGTTTCACCATGCATGACAACAAATTATACTTCAAGACTCGTGCATTAACTACTGTATCAATGATACAGTATTTTGATTCAACTATATTAACAAGAAAATAATTGCTGAAGCTATGCATACTAAGTTTATGCATACGTACTAAGTCTATACATACACAAGACACTTTATTTGATAAAAAATTGCTTATTTTGCACCATTTGAATAACAATTAAACGACAGTAACAATTAATCTACAACACGCGAACATGCGTACAGCAGAAATGTTCATTTTAGCAGATCGTGCTCTCAGGATTACTAGATATGCAAAATGATGCATGCAACAAATGCAGAACTCAAGTTACATGATAGAATATTGCACGGCATGCAGAACACTACATCATGCACGCAACTCAGAACCTACTGCTAAGGATGATGCAAGTCTATTTCTCTAAAACGCTGCAGAACAGAGAGCACTGCATCCAAATCAGCTGCTAAAAATCTGCCTGAAATAAATGGTGGCTGTACGTGTTTGCATCTATACTCAGATTCCCAATCACTTGTCTTTCATCAACATCAGATATATACATTCGATAATCTTGGATATAAATGAAAGGCCTCGTTTGACTGACTTAAGCTTGACTAGAAAAAACATAAATATCAACGCTGTAAAACTGACAAATTAAAATTAAAATGCTGAAAGTTCAAGTATACATCACAGCAAAGTATGAGAAGAGACTAAATATCTACTATTTAAAGGACACGATGTACAAGGGATAAACTTGGTGTCCTTCAAAGATCATGTATTCCAGGGGTCGGTGATGAGCATCACACACACCGAGTCATATCTATCTAGGACGGCTGAGGTGCCGACATTCCGGACAGGAGGTTCCGACAAAGTGTAAGTGCTAATGATCGTTTCATCCACAATGACATCGCACAGGATCACTTCCTTCGTTCGACGGCGATCATGTAGAGAAGGCAACCATGAGGCACTATCAGAAAACTTCCGTAAGAATGAAATGCCGTTTCCAAGAGCTGTAACATACTAAACAACAGGTCGCTCAGTAGCTGCCAGACTACTGTTCCCTATCTTATTGTTTCACTTACTACACAGGACCTGACCCATTGCACTAGCAAGTCAACAGTTTTCACCTGATTATTTCATATTTATAGCAACGGTACAAATATGTTTAATTTAAAATTTCATTGCATTCAAACAAGTGTTGAACACTTGATCAATTAATACATAAACTGTGCATAAATTGTATGCATATTTATTTGAATTTAATATTTACAGATGTCAATAACAAAAGGCAGTTTAGACCAAATCAACTCCAGGTTCACACATTAACTGCACATTAGTTAATACATGAAACATACATAGCACAGCATCACAGAACAATTACAGAAATGGTAATTTCAAAGTCAATACTACAAACACTACACTATACGATAAATAAATAAAAAATAAAAATAAAATATCCATGAAACCAGCTTGTTATTTATATTTAAACTAAGATTTGACACATTAATTGTCTATCTAATATATATTCAGTGTACTCTTAAATTAAAACACAGTCATCATCATCATGGTGTAATGTTCTCTTTTGAAGAAGTATCACACTCGCCGTATTATTCTACGTGCTCAGCAAAACATTGAAAATTCATCTGCCTTGTCTTCAGTCGACTCCCCAGTTATTTCCTTTGTAAATTTGATCCTGTCTGTATTGTACACGATGTAGAAGAAACATTCAGATAGACCCAGACTACCACATACAGGTTGTACTACAAGCAGCTAGTTTTGGAGGCATCGTTTATTTACAAATTCTCAAGAATGATAACTAGCAAATGGATCGTACATACTGCTGTTGTAGAGATTGATGCAGCTCTCGAAACCGAATTCAGTCGTTTTGATTGAAGTAAGGAGTGAGTAATTCAGTCATTTTGATTGAAGTAAGGAGTGAGCAACTGAACCACAGACGCTTGACCAACTGATCCGCCGGACGCTGTCTGATTCGGCTAATTTGTCCCAGTTTGACAGAGAAGCTTTCAAATATGTCGACATTCTCGACACTACGACCAGGAACATTCATCAAAATGTTTACATCATGATTATCTACAAGTTTTGTGACTATTTTTAAATTATAAAGATGTCATCATCTTTGTTTAGGTCTTGATGTCCATATATACATGTTTTTCATGGTAGACAATGTCACGGAGCTACATCTAATAAGTATTGTATTCATCGAGGCTTTGAACAACTTTAAATGCTGTTTATCACATACTGTAGAACGCTAGTGGCCGCCCACGAACATAACAAGGGCAGTATTCATGTAGCAATTAAGCCAGAACCCCTAAAAGTACACGCCTTGAATGGTTAGGTTTGTTTACATTTTGAACTTTATACATGGGGTAATTAATTGGCCTGGGGCCAAATAAAGAGTCTGTTGTTATCGAGTTTACGTTGTGTCCCAGTCTATTGTATCCCATCACTTTTGCATTGGAAATTGGGACACCGTTCACAAGAGTACGTTATATGAATGTGTCTGTTGTAAACGAGTTCGTTGTAACAAAGTTTTACTGTAGTTTAATGATAATTCTTTAATACACCTTCCATCAATTTCTCACTGTTTTTGGCTGCTAGTTTTTTTGTGTAGCAACACAAAATATTGAGCAAATTACTTAACCTTCGTTGTACGTCGTGTTTGGAATGGCGGAACTAAACCAGCGTTGTTCGCCTCTAGATTCAACTGGTCCAGATCTCTATAAACTGGTCATCTGATGCCTGGCTTTAACCCAAGTCAATGACAGCCTGTTGGTTCACACCCGATGCCTGATTTGGACCTGAGTAGATGACAATCTGTTGGTTCACACCCGATGCCTGATTTGGACCCGAGTCGATGATAGTCTGAAGTTTCATGCCCGATGCCTGATTTGGACCCGAGTCGATGGCAGTCTGAAGGTTCATGCCCGATGCCTGATTTGGACCCGATTCAATTAGAGACTGTAGATTAGGCCGGATCAAAATATACAAAATATTGTCTGATTTCTTACAGAATAACCATTTATTGACTTTCAAGTACGCCGAATTCATTGCTGCAAACCGTTTGTCTCTAGCACTTTGCTTTACTTTGCATTTTTATATTTGAAATTTACAATAATTTCGTAATAACAATAGAACGCTACTGCTAAATATACCATTTATTCAACACTCGTACAAACCAACAAATTAGGTAACTGCATAATTATTAATATAATTATGATTCATAAACTAAACAGTACGGTATGTCATAAGTAAAATTACATAGAAAAATTAATTAAAGTTTTTTTAAATTCAGACTTCGTATCGAAGCGAGGCATCAACTTGCGGCGTTCTTGCAGAACGCGAATGTAGCCATCACGTCTATCGTGACCATAAACTTTTGATACTCATTCTGTTACGATTTTAATTAAACGCTCAACAGCTTGGTTATGGCATGGAAATGGCTGAATGTCAACATCAATGTCTGTAGCAGAGGAAAGCCATGCCGAAATTTGTGCAGTTGAAATGTGTTTGATCAAAACCGGTTCCAAGCGAGGTGTTGTTTGCCAATCAATCAGCTCTTCATAGCTAGTCGCATTAAGTTGTATCTCTGGCATTTTTAATTTACGAGTTGGTACATCTTCTTCACGAGCACGTAAAATTCTCTTCAGAGCAAGCCTACGGATAGATTGTCGGTTGTCTTTCAGCATAGCAAGAACTATGCTCTCAATATGACCCGGGTAGCTATTGCGCTTCAAAACCTGTTGAACAACAATTCTGTATTTAACAGGAAGAAATCTGGAGGTTTCTATCATTTTATAATAGTGTGGCGCAGCATCCCAACATTTAGAATGTTTCTTAATGTCAAACCAAACAACGGCATAAGAAACCACAATAAATGTAACCAAGAGTTTAAGTTCGTACGATGAAGTTTCTATCGATATATAAAGGTGCAGAACACGGTTTGCAAGTGTCAACCACCTTGCATGATTTAGTCGCCCGGGCACTCTGGATTCGAAATTCTCAGGTACAATCCCGGTCTTTACTGCATTAACAATTTCAAAAAAGTACAGTTGATCGCTGCTTAACAAATGTTTATCGCAACTGACTGGTTCACCAGCAATTACAGCAAAGTTGACTACAGGCTGCTGCAGTGACGTTGAAATCGATTTACCGATTGGTCCGTTAAATGAATGTGGTTCTATCGTTGCACCATCCAAGGAAGTGAAGAGATGTCGCAAAGGCAGCTCGTTCAGATGTAGAAGCCAAATGGACCAGTGAAGCGGACGACCAAGTTCAATTTCCAATCGACGTATAACTCCATTGTTTAAACCAGTGTTAACATTTGTTGAATCTGAACCAATGCAAACAAGGTTAGTGCAGTCAACAGTATCAAGAATTGATTCTGCAATGGATTTGGCTGATCCACTGGAAGGCGTACAATGATCAACATACTCTGAACCAGGCTCTGATAATATGGCAATATGTTCCTCAGAAATAACAGACTGGCGATTCCCTACAAGTTTCAATGTCTGATCTTTTCTTCCATCAAAATACAATCCGGAAATTCTGCTATCCGTTTTTTACATGATGATCTCAATGATTCTCGTTCTCTGCGAATCTTATTTCTATCAACAGGTCCCATAACGGCTTCCATATTTTAAACTAATAACTAACTTTGTACTTAACTAACTTGATATGTTGGATTGAGTGTGTGCAGGTTAATTAATTAGTTGTTAGAGTTGTTATCTGAATATAAAGTTATTGCCATTGTGTGCTTATGTGTGTGTATGTTAAAAAAAAATTATGTTCTAAACCGAAGTCTACAAGCGTTGCTGATACTATAGCTGCAACTGCACGATCCGATATGCCAAACCCATCAGCTTGTAGGGCTACATTTCTCAATGAATGTTTTTTGAGGCGAGAAGTTTTGGGCATTTGATCTGATATATCATCTGCAAAATCATCTGATACGCTTGCAGAATATGTTTCAGTTTCTGAATCGTTAGCTGTTTGATCTGTATCACTATCCAATTCTTCATTAATTCTGGCACATTTTTCTCCGACATCATCCATTGATTTCGAAACCGATTTTCGCTTCAAACGCCTCTCAGCAAGCGCAGATTCTTTCTTATCGACACCACCTATTCGACCAATCCGAACAGTACGCTGATCTGTAAGGAAATTTCGCTCAATTGCTGGTACCTTCATACTTATTGGGCAGACGCAAGAAGAAAACTCTAAGCATTTACATGAACAAATATCAAAAAGTGTATCAAGATTTCTTTCCAATTCATTTTGTTTGAGTTTTGCAGACTTCGATCGCGTCACTTTCTGAACATCACCTATATATTTCTCCAGCTGTAGTTCTATTCCTCGAAGAGTTATCGTAGGGGTCGACGCTTTAATCCACACTTGTGTCAGTTTTTCTGACAGTCTCTTACAGACCGATCGTAATGGTTCTGTTGCAAAACTCTTCTCTGACAAATATACTTGGCCAACCTGCTTGAGCGTTGCCAAGCAAAATGTAGGTAATTCACGAGCTTCGCCAAAAAACAAATGACGGTCTTTCACAGCAGCAGATTTCGAAATCATTATTTATTGTAATTTTGTAACAAAGCACAATATCTGTTAAATTATCTACAAATGCAAAAACAGTTACCTAAATTCAACAAGCATGTTAACAAATAGGAAATTAATAGATGAATAAATTAACTATTTAACAATAACATTGGCCAATATGCAGCTAATTTCGGTACCCACACAAAGCTTTCATTTCAAATATCGTTTCTATCCAATATTATACCTTATATTGTTAGTGTTAAGTGTGAGTGTTACATTTATGATACCGATAGGCAATAGTGTTAGTAAAATACTTAGCGTTACAGTAGCAGGCTTAGGTTCGAATTGGGCTCAATAATAGGATTACGATTGATTTTAGGGTTAAAGCTAGGATTAGGGTTAGGTTTAGGTTATGTTATTTGGATGCAGCATAAATAATAAATATGTTACCTGAACAAAAATATATATCTAAACATTATTATGCTGAATTGCATAGAAACTACCTTCCTATAATTAATATTAATTACACTGACCTTATATAATATACTACAGTATAAAAAACTTAAAAACGCAAAGTATAAACAAATTTTGACAATTTTTTTCTATGTTTACATAAACAAGGGCTATATCACTCCACTTTTCCCAAATTCTCAAAGCAATTAATTTTTTTGATCCGGCCTAGTCGCTACCCCCTACCGCTTTCTAAAAATGGGTTCGCCGCTATTCCTCCCATCCCCGCTCGTCAAAAATGTTAATCCCCCAAATTAGAATGTCTGGCGCCGCCTATGGACTTTACTCATTGGTTTGTTAACAGACGAACATCAATTATAGTAGTAACAGTAACTCGAGTAGCACAGAACTAGGGGAGACCAGATTTCATAATTACGCCATTAATATATGTATGGCATTTACGTTAGTGGAAACAATTATTGATATAAATCTCGTTTAAATTATTTTCAGACAGCGCACTTCAGGCATATTTTCCCGTATCGAGCAGTCTAACCAGCACTTATTCGCCTTACTACAATTTCCAGCATGATGTATGCCTCAGATTTAGCTATAAATTTTTTCGTCCAAGTGGAAATCTGATTATTATCCCATCGGAAAACTTCATCGAAGCTGTCATTTTAAGTTTAACATCCGATTCATTAAGCATGACGAATGAATGGAGTACGGCTGCGGCTACATTTCTCAACGGTATGCGCGTCTTCTCCTTCTTTTCCGGATTCGAAGCTCGCATTCAAAACTACATTAGAATTGATGACTTGTCAATCACTAACGGTTCATGTGGCGAGAAAGGTCAGCTTCACGTAGTTATCTGAGATTCACATATTTATTATTCCTTGGCGTATTTATATTATCATTTTCATAGCCTCTCACATTTTTACACGTACATGCTGAAAATTGAGGGACGTTAGAAAAAAATTGAAGGAGCAGTATTGTAATATACAATTCAGCAGATAAGAACGCCTCCACTGATTTCAGCATGATTGATAATGTGTAGCACTTCATTCAGCAAACAGCTGCGCCCGAACTCTCCAATAAATTCTTCAGCTATAATCAGAGACACTTTGGGGCCGTTCAAATATGACGTCACGCAGGAGGGGAAAGGGGGGTCGTTGAAGTGTGACAGCCTGTGACAAGGGGGAGGGGTAAGCCCGACGTGACGTCAAGCAAAAAAAAATTGGAGAAGCAAAGATTTTTTTGGGGAGAAATTTTTGATCTTTTTGTAAATTTTGTTTTTGTTTTTCGATCGATTTGTCAGAAATTTTTCACTCAGAGGGGGGTGGGGAGGTTTGTGACGTCATTATTTAGGGGGGGTGTCGCGAAGCGTGACAGAGTGTGACAAGGGGGAGGGGGGTCAAAAATTCCCAAAAAATGCGTGACGTCATATTTGAACGACCCATAATCATGAAATTCGCCGTAGAGTACAACGTGGAAATGACAGAGGAATTGCTATGAGAACAAGAAGAGACAGAGGGAATAGACGCGATCACAAAAACACACGGAAGAAACTACGGTAGTCGTTCTGCGACCTTTCGCTGTCCGGATCAGCCTCGGAGAAAAGGTCAACTTTCAGCCTCCCGGGGAAAGCCGCAATTGAAAAACATGAAGAACGTCACAAGTGGCCAGGACGCATATAGTTCACCGGAAACCGCTGCAGTTTTTGCTAAGAAGGAAGAGGAAGAGCCCTCCAACAGTAAAAAGACCACCCTTTGTCCTGGAGGGATTCAACAAGACTTTGGAGGTCAATCCAATGACAGTGAAAAAGCTGCTGCAAGGGGCACATCACCTATGGTGAAGATGACAGTCACTGCAAAAAGTGGAACATTCATAACAAACCACGTACGGAGAAGGACGTAGCGAAGCTAGACATTGACATTGGTGCTTGTACTGTCAATTCGTTCAGTCAAGGCCAGGGCTACCGCAGACGTCGCAACGGTTGTTATCCTTCGAGTCCATTCGTCGATTGATGCCAAAGGCGATTGACGACCACTTCCTGCATTTGGACACCAATCCACTCCTCTGAAGTGCCAAGCATGCGGGAACGATCACTGCTCGAAGGGATGCACAGCTGACACCCCTCAATGCGAAAGCTGTGAAGGACTTCATATCTTGACAGATTGCAAATGCCCAACCTGCGCGCAAGTCGTGAAAAGAAGGGAGGAGCCAATGTCGCCAGCCAAGCCTCAGTCTCAAGAAAGGATGGGAGCAGCTAAAATGCATCTCACCGGGATCAATCTCGAAAATCCCAGCCAATAAAAGCTTATAGCTTACAAGCAAGTATTTATTTTATACGCGCGTATTTTGAGGCCCATGGTACTGGGCGCGTCTTTTCAGATTTTCGTCTTTTTTGAGAAACGCTGGATTAAACGGACAAGATGAAACAAAACCGGTGTTGACACCGGTTCTGACTTCTGAGTTCCATGGAACTGGCGGTCTGCAGCCACTATAACGCTTCTGAGAACAAAGAGGAGTTTGATTACATTATAATCAAAAGTTCTAATTATCTAACTTAGTTTTTGCACGATATCAAATGCGTGATAATGTGGTAAGCCTTATATACAAGGGGAAATAACTTAAATAAGATTATACCCAAACTAGCTAGCATGTGATGACGTGTCATGGTCACGTGCCCTGTGTTCTGCGCACAGCTACAGTGTAGCCTGCAGTCAGCACTGTCACGCAGCCTGTCTATATAGTAATTATAGTAGGCCTGTTTGTGACACTGTTTGTGACTGGTGTGACTCTGCACAAAGCAACTGTATGTTTTGCTCATGTTATTGTGACTACTGTATATTTGACGCATGAAATTACTTTGGTAATTCTGTTGATGCAAATTTTTCAATCAACCAATCAGATCAGTCGCTTATGACTACGTTACGGAAGGCCAGGAGTCATCGGCGCCACCAGTGGCATGGCGCCGCATGGGGCCGACCCCCCCCCCCCACCCCCCATTTGTCATCCCTCCCCCCCGAGTTGAGCTAAAAGTCCCCCCTAGTTTAGAAGTATACATACTGGTGCAGTATATGTCACCGGGCCCCATCACCTTTGTGTTGTGCCCCTCCCAATTAATTTAATCTGGCGCCAGCCCTGCAACAGGCTTTCAGATTTGTTCTTTGCCCTCGTATGGATAATCATTGTGGGATCATCACTGTGTTGTTCTGAGGCATTGACTGTGTGTAGCGAAATACGATGTAAACAAGTCTAAAGGCCTTTTCGTTCACTAAACAGGCACTGAACATTCACTGAACAAGCTCGTGAGTTGGAACTAGGAACTACCGTATAACCGTGAGGTTTGTTTTTTAAACAGTTCCTGGAATTTATTTACTTGGATTCATTGTTTACACTTCAATCGTTAGATAGATTTGATCTTATTGGATGGCTTTTATTCTGTAATTGTATGTATAACGAAATAATTACTGCACATTTGAATACAAACTTACTCATTTATAAATACAGTTCATACTCATAAGCACAAAGACACGCAAAAACAGAAGCACACGCACGCACGTCCGCAGACACACAGCAATTCCCCCACTCATGCACGCTCACACATATTCGTACACACTGTACAGTGTACCAGAGTTGGACGTGGGTCGGGTCGAGCCGCGGGTCGGGTCGGGTCGGGTTGGGTCGGGTCCGCATTTTTTGAAAATTTCGCGGGTCGGGTCGGGTCGGGTCCAGAGTTCAGTGGGTCGGGTCGGGTCGGGTCCGAGAGTCCGTGGGTCG
>JAQFYQ010000618.1:0-16107 GCA_034694885.1 Buchholzia appendiculata | reverse complement strand
TAAAGTTTATTATTTAGATATTCGTGATCATTGCTCATGCGCAATCAATTAATGGCCATTTGAAAATTTTCCAAATTCATTATATCCCCAATACCCGGTGGGATACAAAGAGCGTCACGCCTTGTCCCCACACATAGTGTCACATAACACTCTCTCAAATATGAATTACTGTTAAACATTCAGTTCGATCATTGAATAGAAATTAATAATTACGTATTAAATACTTTGTCTTTTACTTAAAATACTTTGTCTTTTACTTAAAAAGTAAAATTCTTGCGCATGCCTTATCTTTCTTCTAAAAATACCAAATAAGACGACTTGTGATGCAATTTAGCTCACGGAATACGTTACTGAAATGATTTAATTAAGTTCACTGTGCATGGATAATGCTGCAACAATGAATCCATTCTTCCAATGAACTTCCGGTTGTGAGGAAAACTTCCGATTATGCGACCTTATCGGTACCTGGAGCGGAAATGGAATTCACCGGCTGCATTTCATGGCCAGGCTTCCGGTGACCGGTGCCGAATAAACCAAGGCACTGGCAGTTTCTGTTGTGTGCTTGAATTATGTTGCAAACGGAACCTATTCGGCTGAGAAAAGGAAGTTTAATAAAATTGTTTAGTTGCGAATTGTGAAATAAGTCCAAAAGCGAGCGGGAATTCGCATTCGGTGCCGTGTTTCCTGGTCAAAACAAAAACGCATAAAACAAAAAATTACTTATTGTAGCTATTCATATTTTTATGACTTATATAATTATATGGAAATTAGAATTCTGTTGACATCACTGTTTATTCAAACAGCTGAATCAGTGTGCTTACATTTGAAATTGACTTGCTCAGTTGAGTGGTTTATTTTCTGACTTAGAATTTAAACTCACACATTACACATTAGCTTTTGCCTTATTTGAGGTGCATTGCATTTACAATAACACCGTTTATATATTACATATGTGTGAAATGTCCACGCAATCCTACTTAACGCTCCTAAACAGGGCGTTCCGAAATACCACGTTCTATAACGATTTATTTCTAAATCATCCTCAGCAACCGAAGTGGAATCGTTACAACGATCCGGACTTCGATAGATCATCGCTCGTGTTGTCCAGGACTTATAGGACTCTTCCCGGACTCGCTGGATCCAGCTTGACGACCGGCCGGTGTCAGCCCCGACCCGGAGAGGGCTAACACTGCCGCTGATCCTCCCTGTCCTCCTGGACTCTCGCCACGTCAGCGAGGCTCAACGGCGATCTATAATATTTCACTGTGGTTTCCCGGCATTAATTGACCCTCTTCCTCGCTTGCCCAATCTGCCTTGCTTGATTGGTTCCGCGCGATTAGACACGATATGCAAATACGGTAATTGGAATGTAAAGCGAGGACGATTGCGAGCGTCACGAAAGCTTTCCGCCCATCACTCTTTCTCCGTCTCTCCCGAAACTCTCTGTCTTTTCTCTGTCGCTCTGTCACTCTTCCTCCGTCTCTCGGCAGCCTCGTTCCTCTGTCTTTCCCCCGGCCCTCTGGCGACTATTGCGTGAGGCGTCTTGGTCGCGTCATTCCCGAGAGGGAGTTCCCATCCGACGCTTTCCTCTCAATCGCCTGTCGTCCAATGACCATTCAAAAGCAATTGAGCATGAAAATTGCTTGCTTTGTTAAGAGCATCATCCAACGCGCTTGTCGATGCTCTCTGCTGTCTCTCTCGCTCTGTTTTATGACACCGTTATAATTCGTTTCTATGGATGTTTCTTTCGATTCCGTAGACTTCTAATGGAGCTGAAGGAGTTCAATAATCCTCACGGTTTTTCATTCAGAATTTGTTGAGCTGTAGCTCCATAAGAGCTAAAATCGGAAGTTAATTACACGTGAAAAATTGCACACTATAAAGTTTGAGCGCTTGGTACGTGTTCATTCTATAATAAATTGCATTCCTACATTTAAAAAAATATCATTTTCATTCGGAATATTTTATTTTTAAAATTTATTGTATTTTTCATTTTATTGTATTTTATTGATAATCCAATTTTCTTTTCTGTCTGTTTTCATTTAAATTCAAATTCCAATGTCAAGTGTAACCCGCCTCGTGTCTTCAGTCCAAAGTACTTTATTTATTTGTTTTCAATCGATTAAACAATGCTTGACCCCATTCATGAAATACTTATTTCTCGTCTCCACTCGCACGCTTTAATGACGACATCAGCAAAAGTAGGCGGAGTCGAACTTGGCGCATGCGCACTTGAGTGGTCGGCTGCGACGGATCGAAGGTTATCAGTCTCTGGACCAGGCCGGACGCCTATAGGACATATGGGTCTACTTCACCGGACCTCTCCGCGACCAGCTCTCTGAAGACGGATCATTAATCGGATTACTGGTCCCTGGCCGCCCAGGGCCGCCCAGCTCGGGGGCCCTTCGTTTCCCAGCAGAGACAGAGAAATAAATTCTCAATGTAATAAAACTTTCCCCTAAATGCAAATGAATGGGAAGGAAGGAATGTATAAAACGGCGCTTATCGGTGTAATTACTCTGAAAGTTCTTCATTTAGCAGCATTGGTTGTCATTCAGACAAAGCTTTCAATTATAATGATAAATTCATGTGTTAGCTGTTTATTTAGCATTACATTTTCTATAGTTCCAAGTAGAATGTTGAAGAATGAATATGAATTGCAACAATGGATTAAATAAGAATAATAAAGAATTAAAGTACAGCTTAAATAAAGTTTGGACATAATTTTAATAAATGCACAACCATTTAGTAGTATAGATATAATATAAAGTCGCATGTGTTACCAATTTAAATGAAGTCGTGAATAAATTAATTAAGAGTAATTCTAAAAATATGCGACACTAGTTATGATATTTCATAATATTTTTAGATACATTTGTAAATATTGGTGTCTATTTGTTGAATATTTAAAATAGTTTTGATTGCAAGATCAAAATTTAGATATCTAGACTTGTAAAATTGCATAAAAATGAAACTTTTAATACATTTCCCTCAAAGCACCTGGCATTCAGAGCTTTAAATTAAGAAATGACGAATATAAAGTTAAATATAAATTATTTTCATCTTATATTTTCATAGCTTTTATAATTTGCACTAAAAATTATGATCAATATTTGAATAAGGAATTATACATTAGAAACGCAAACTGTTTAATTTTGAGTCAAACTTTTAAATATATCAATATTTAAATAGAAGAAATAGAAGAAATAGAAGGCTGCAATAGAAGGAATGGCAACAAAATGGTTTGTACTTCAACTTCACCAAATATACTTCACATCTGATCAAATTCATTCTTCACTGAAACATCATAAACGTTCGATTTGTTCGATTTCCGCGATAATGTTCTACTGTTGTATATTTATTATCTCTTTATTAGTACGTCAAATAAGCTGTTATAATAGCATTTTGTTTCTTATGTTCTCTACAGGTGAACCGACCGATCACGATGAAGAAGGACGGAATTCAAACGAGAAATCGTAAACTCTCCTCCAAGAGTAAAAAGCATCGACGGAACGGTGAGAACGGTAATCCCCTTCAGTTCCCTGGCATGCACCACAGCATGCTGTACGACAGCAAACCCACACCGTCTCAACTGCCAGGCATGCACAGCTTCCCATCCACCGGTGGACCAACCGGCTACCAGACGCCATCTTTTTCCTCGTCGTCGTCGTCAGCCGCCGCCGCTGCCATTCATTCCTCTCTCGCTCCATATCATCCGCACCATCATCCACATTTAACCGGAACCGGAAATCATTTCGCCGATCAGTTTATGACGTCAGCACAGACGCACGCGTTTGCGCAGAACTCTATCAACACCGGATATCCGGGCGCGAACCTCGGGTCGAACTTCTCGCTGCAGTCTGCTGCCGCGGCTTCGGGGCTCGGGGCGTACTTCGGAGGTGGCTTTTCCGGGCTCGGTCCTTCCTCAAGGCTGGGTATGTCGTCTGGAACGTATGCGGTGTGAAATAGGAGCGGTTATGGGTGGGTCAGATAATTTTTTTTCTCGGCGGGGCCTAGGGTCTAGAGATTACCGTATGCAGTATTTAAAATGTGCTGCGTTAGGATTAGTTGCGTGGCTTAAATTCTTCAATTTGGTTTATGTGGTACGGCTACGGTACGGCTAGTGCTGACGATGGACCACACTAACCAAGTGAAATCACGAACAATTTAAGGTCCATAATAATTTCAGAGATATTTCAGATTTCGCCCCCGACAACATCTAACGTAGTAGTAGTTTGATCAAAATTGTAATGCACATTCATGGAACTGAATGAATGGGACAACCAATCCACCATCTTGTCTGAAAGAATATGATCTCGTTCTTCGTGAATAGATAGAATTGAACAGAATCTAGTAAAGCTTCAGTGTATATTAATGTATTCTATGTTGTGTATTAAGTACTGTATCGATTTGGTGAACTGTCTCTGAGATGCCGTCGGTGTGGAATAAAGTAATAGACAAATGGTGATATACTTTTAATATTTGGTATCTGGCTTCTTTGAAGCAAATAGAAAAGCATTTATTGTTACTGTATACTTCGTTATGTATTGTGTATTTATTGTGTTTTGATGTGTTTAAATTCGTCGTTTATTAGTAATTTATGCGAAACCACTTGTCGAATTTAAGGTCCAGACAGACATAAAATGTATTGATATATCACCACAGGTATTTTACAGATGATATTATCATAGAAATAGTTGAACGAAACAGATGCTGGTAAAACCAAAGTCAAATGTACCTTTGGAATATTAATTTTTATTATTATTATTTGGATAATTTTTTAATAGAAATCTTGGAACAGTACTTAAATAGTGAAACATGCCCTGTCTGTGAAATCAAAATTCATCTTTGTAGTGATTGATTAATCATTTAGTGGTTATTCTTAGGTTCATATTACACATCACAAGCTGCTTATTTAATCAATAATGTATTTAGATGTATTTGGAACGTTATGATAAATTTAGTTGTCAATGTTTTGAGCACGCATGTTCCCATTTGCAAAATGATATAGTTTCATACTAGTCGTGTAAATTGTTAATTTGTCATGTAAATATTCTAAAGATCGTAATAAAAATTTGACCAAATGATGCTTAAAGTGTTTAAACCAATATGTGTTCTGCTTATTTATTATTATTGGTATTACCCTGTGGCGAACCCTGTGGTGGGGGTAAAACTAAGTATACTGCCACTGCACACCCCGAAAAAGTGTAAATCGTGAGGCTAAGAGATCGTAGTTTGATTAAAGCTTTAGCAAGAGTGTGGAGACTGCTAAGTGCTAAACCATCTGCTTTTCTATGATGGTCTAGCTTATGATTGTCGCCACCAGTGCTAGAATTACTTAAAAATAAGTAGGGGGCCCAAAATTTTCTGACGAGGGTGGGGGGTAGCGACGGTCACAATTAAAGAAATAGGGGGCCCAAAGCACATTTTCACAATAAGTAGGGGCCTCTGAAGGAAGTAGGGGGGCTCGGCCCCCGCCCCCCCCCTGTAATTCGAGCACCATGGTCGCCACAGCCTAATCAAAGAGCAGAATAACTTACTTAGAGGAAGGGAAATCACCCATTCCTGGTACAGGTTGGCGTCCACGGACATGCTTTCTTAAAAATCTAGTCATAAGGAGCCGTCAGCGACATAACGTCCAACCTTTATTGACAATGAAAAACTGACGTAAAAGGCTGATGGCGATGATGAATACCATGAGATAATGAGAATACTTTGCAAGAAAATAATGAACTATTTAGCATAAAATATACAGCCATCAAACTGAAGTTAACATGCCTGAAATGATAATTTTTATAGACACAATTTGTAAATATTTTTTAGATACTAATTTGGAAAACTGTAGGTAAGATACAAGTGTCTCTAAGATAGGCGTGCTGGCTGCTAGAGTGACTACAGTTAACACTGAGCTCGTCTAATTAGACATATCACCACGAATAGTTATTTTTGCAAAGCATTTTGTAGGTAATATTGCAAGAAAATTTTATTTTAAAAGCATTTCATAGCAATTACTTGTGTTCGAATAGAAATAGCTGTGTCGCAGAATTAGACATGAGAAATGAAATCAAATTCAATCAGAAGAACAACTTTACAAATGTAAAACATCTCTTCTGGGGATAGCGCCAACATTTCTGTTACGTCAGTATTCTTAGGAAATACCCTCCACCCTCAGAACTCCCTCTTGTTAAAATGTTTAGCGGAAGAAATACTAATACGCGATTACAACATTGAACAGAAAAATGAAAATTATTGTAACGATTTAATACGCAATATATGACAAACTATTTCCTTACACATGACTGTTATAATACATATATTTTTACTAACATGTGTTGCAAAAAGAACGGAGATGAACGGAGAACAGAGAAGTGAACTCAGTAAAGAGACACGTTTACATTCTGACAATGTAAAGTCAACTTATCCATATTACAATGTTATGCAGATCAAAACACAAATTCATCCAGCATATAAGTATATACAATTACTTTATTATCGTCTGATTTTTACATTATTTACAATTTATTAAACATAAAAGAGCTTAATAGGCATCTAATGAAATAAAAATATCAGCATTATACATCGATTTTATAACCTTTATTACAAGATTTTGACAATTATTTGACGAACCTAGTAATTGTACAATTTTATAGAGCTGATTTAGGAGAACCGTTTCTATTCTGGAATATTGAGCAGATGTGCTACTTGTGTCCGTATTGTTTCAATCTCACTTTGCCATGTCATTCGAACGTGTAACATATCTGGAAATGCTTAAGACATTGTACATAGCAATGCAGCCCATGCAATAATGCAAACAATACAATTATACACAATGTGTCATAATACAGTTACAATACAGAAACAATACTTCTCACATAATATCCAATGATGAATCTCACATCGCATCTGACAGCGTTTCTCAAAACTGTAATAAAATAATTGTAACTCGTTGAACAAAGGTTAATTGTCACGAAATAAGACTATAGAATTTAATCAATTTCACGCACAGACGCCGCAATACGGCAAACATTCGTCAAATTACAAATATTATGCCATACATGTACCTGTAATGTATGATGAAATCACAAATTCCCCTAATATTGCAACATAAAATATATATCAATTTCCGTCTTTAATAATTTTGTAAACTTGTTTATAATTTTATAACTATATTTTCTTTGTTATGATCAATTTCTCTACAAAATGGCTAGGTATAAAATTATGCAGTGTATCTGAACTTTGAATATTATAGACATTAAAGCAGTAGCAATCTTTAAGCTCCTAAAAACAAACTCCGTTTCCCTCAATTAATTTAACCTATTCTACATTGACTTATCTAGCTATCAGAAAAAAGAACGATAGAAATTTGAACATTGCAGAAATTAGATAAATATATTTCACATGTTTACAATAAATAGACAGCTGGACTATAATGTAACCGATAAATTTCATTACGTATCAGCTTAGAATCATTGCAAAATGAACAAATATGTGTAAGTGCAATGTGCATGCGTAAATAAATGTACAGGGTAAAAACACTGAGATCGGATTAACTAAAATCTCTTAATGGCATTATTGAAAATAATGTTGCAAATATCTACAGCAATGTACAAATCAGAATACAAAAGTAGAAAGAAATGAAAGACCCCTAGCATAAAGTCATAATACAAAACACAAGTTAAACTTGCTCAGTACATTTTATTTACACGTCATAAATGCAAAGTGAATGCCTCTATATCAGTATTCTACTACATAACTAAATGCAGGACAAACGGTGATACGTAATTATTTTAGAATCACATTAATTTGTTTAGATTTAACACTCTTTGCTATAGCAAAGACTAAGCATAAACTTTATAACGGTGAGTTATGATGGAATCAGCATGTACATAAGCATAACTTAATAGCATGTACGTGATTTGCAGGCAGAATGCAGGAAATAAAGAGTAGAATACGGTGATCGCCGCAGGGGTGGATTGGAACACCCAGGAACAGAGCGCCCTGGAACGCCGCTCCGGCTGAATTTTCGGTTTCCAACCGAAATTCGGTTCAGGCTGAATTTTGGTGAGCGGAACGGTGTGTTAGCCAAACTTAGACATTTAGAACGGTAGATAAAATTTACAAATAATGCGGGTCATTGTTTTTGAGTTAGGAGAATTTTAATTTTTAATCTGCATACGCAGTAAGTAACTTCCATTATAGTAAGAGTATAAATGCGCCAATCACATAATAATACCGACAGTATAGTAAGCAAATAAATCCTCGGTGTTATGCTTCACAATGATGATGATAATGATGATAATGATGATAGTATAGTGAGAATATGTCTGTGATAACGTTGTTGTGAATTTATAGTGGCTGGTATCTACACATTCAGATAAAGTTGTCTAAAAACAATCTCTGCAAAACAGTTTCAGATCCTAATACTTCGCATACAATTAACGAACAACCTTACAGTAAGATTCCACAGAGGCAGAGACCGTCCAGAAAACTTACACTCAAATACACTGTGTGTATTAAACGGCTTAGTTTCTTACAGATCAAAATTGATGGGGCTGATTTGAGAATTCGAATTTTATTTGGAGAAAAAAATTGACATTATTTACAACATAAGAATACCCTGCTAAAATATTAAGACATCACTATTTAAAGCGCACAAGCATTGTCCAAGTTATTTATCACCGCGCTCTAGTGCAGAAGGTCACCTTCATTTTTCAATATATAACACACCGCTTCGTCAACATCATCGCATATTTTCTTGGGAATTTTTAGTTTGTGATTTCTGGGAAAGTCCCGGTGGCTATGACACAGCTCATCAGATTCTAACGATTCAGAATCACTTCCGGCTGAATTTTTCGGTGGCTGATAAACCCCAGTACAGACGAGGATGGGCAGAACCTTCTGGACTGACTGATAGTGGAACTCGGCGTTGCTTGGAACAGTGCGCGAATCAGGTAGATCGACCTGTTGGAATTCCCCATTGATGTGAAGATCTGATTGGTTAGAATGTGTGACGTCAGAGTGTGACGTCAGACCGTCGATGTATTGCTGATAAAGATTGCTTCCTACGATGTCGACGTCCGGGGTGTCACTGTAGCAGAACAAACAAGAACATGCCATTCACTTTGTAGACAGTGTTGTCGAGCTTTATATAAAATCTACAATATCTGTCCATATCAACAATGTCCCTTCATTACGCCATCAGTAAGACTGTTAGTGTCGTGAAGGGTATCCGGCGGTAAACTTTGCTTCATACAAGTGCAAAATGCATGTGCTAAATACTATTTCAACAAGATACAAGTATTTAATACTACGCTAACAAGATACATATAGAATAATAAAACGAACATGTATTTTATACAAACACAATAAGATACAATTATTCTATACTAACCCAATTATTTACAAGTATTTAATACTAACCTGATAAGATACATGTATTTAATACTAACCCAATAAGATACATGTATTTAATACTAACCCAATTAGATACATGTACTTAATACTAACCCAATAAGATACATGTACTTAATACTAACCCAATAAGATACATGTACATAATACTAACCCAATAAGATACATGTATTTAATACTAACCCAATAGGATACATGTACTTAATACTAACCCAATACGATACATGTATTTAATACTAACCCAATAAGATACATGTGTTTAACTGGTTGAGTGTAGCCGAGGCTTTTACTCTCCCGAGTCAAGACGTGCTCAGTGAAGCGGAACGTTATCTCGCTGGGTTTTCCCACAAGAGCCGAATACTGAAGTTCCCTTCCAGAAAGTTTCTATATATAAACAATTTGACCAAATAAATCATTAAAGGATTATCAAATATTACAAACTATTCTTTAGATGAGTAAATAAAAACAACTGCATGGATTAAAGTGAAGAGTAACGAGAGATCAAGATTTTTATGAGACCAAGATCTTAATGATATATCAAGACCTTTATGAGATCAATCTCTAGGCGCAATATTTCTAAAGATCTTAAGAAATGTGCACGAAGATACTTTACAATTCAAAATACAATTGAAATTGTATTAAAACGAATTAGCAACTGTGAGCCTTGGTTTGCAAAACATGATTATTATAATGAGACAGAATACGTAAAAGGACTAATAACTTCTTATCTAACATCGCTCTGAATTCAAAAAACCAACAAAATTGAAACCTTCGTCTTCTTACAGTACACACTAGAGACTGAAAAATGTAGATATTTAGGACCTAAAGCACTTTATTAAACATTACAAGGTTTAAAAAATGTTAATCATAACTCTGATAATAACTTCTGACTTCGTTATTTGTATCTAAGACTACGATACTTATGTGACTTCTCATTAAGCAACTTCTTCTAAAAGGAGGTTTAACAAAGTTGAACACTTGCAACCAACTGACTATTTATCGGTTTCGTAAGCATAGTTAATGAACTTGGAGGCTTCAATAATACATCGCGTGTTTTGTATTTGTATGAGAGTACTTCATGTCACCTGTATAACTGCCGCAATATAAACTATCTATCTGCTACCTTATATATTAATCGGTACAGTTACCTGAAACAAAGATTCGAGACAGGCGAGAAAAGCGCCATGGCCAAACCTACAATATCAACATTCATAAAGGTTTAAAGTTTGTAAACTTAAACAATAAATTTAAACAATAATTACACTTAAGGAATAAATCTTCCATTTTTAAGATCTATTGTTTAAGTTTAAATTTTATTGAAAAATATGAGAATTCATATGTAAAGAATTCAAAAGGTTAATGCAGTTCCAACACATGCATGATTGGGCAAATGAAATTTATAAATTTGACACAATAATTCAGTAAATTAATACTTACCAATATAGTATATTTAACCAATAACCAATTTGTTAACCAGTTAACCAATATAATAAACAAACTAACAATCATTGTAAAGCAGAATAGGAATCTAACATGCTGAAAGTATCAACTAACACAGTGTACAGGACAATAAAAGTTAACAATAATTTCATTGACCTTAATTTGACAAAATTCAGAGTTTATGCACTATATATGGCTATTAAGATCCATATAAAAATGAGCTAAATAAATTAACCTTCTAAAATGTCTGTTATTATTATTATAATTACCATTACCAGTCTGCCTGATTATATAATTATTATTACCAGTCTAAATATGTTTCAAGCATTAAAAACATCGGCTGGATTGTATTTTTTAAATATTATTTCCAGTCTTACGCTAAAACATTATTGTTCCCTGTGATATCGGGCTTTACAATGTTCTTTACAATTATTGTTGGTAAAAGAATCCAACTTCTCAGGAAAGCATCCGGGTGTAAAACTTTATTTCAATAATAAATCTCAATTGTGACATACATATGCTCAGTTGAATGACCGCGAGCGTTGCTCGCCAGCAATTCCCTCCCAATGACGGACGAGAAGCAACTTGATAACGTCTAACTCACTTCAATAAGCCCTAGTGCTAATAATGGGCATTTCAAGTCCACACCGGCCAAATAAGGCATGATGACTTGTATAATTTCTATCGTTAATTTTGATTTAGTAACTTCTTTTTATATACTCATATCTTATTTGCTCTACACTGATAGAAAAGGTTTATGCAAAAAATAAAGAAAAACTGGTGCTACCTCGGTGTAGCGGCGCGATCCTTGAACTCGAGGTCCATGTTGCAGGCGACAACTGGAATGTGTTTCAATGGGATCGTGTTTGAATGCAAGTTTGGCTGTCCGTTTGTTCGAAGCAAATCGATGATGATTTGTAAAGCTGATTCCCAGCGCTTCGGTTCTCCCATCAAGATGATTGCTTCAATCAAAAATATGCCAATAGGAATAGAATATTAAAAGACAGAGGTATTTCTCGTGCGTGTGAGCTTAAGAAAAGCGCATGTAAATAAACTGATTCGTCATAGCACATGACTCTAATATATCTAAAGAAGTAAGTAGCTTTATTTGTTAAGAGAAATAAAACACATTCGACTTATTTTTACATCAATCAATATTAATTAAAAATTCAAATATCAAGTAGCCGTCATAAAAGCTGTAATATCCTTACAAATCAGAAAAATATTAAAACAATAAAAGAACAAAGCTTTCAATAGACAATGTGAACGAATAATGTGAAATTCTTTCAAACGTTTTTATATAAAGTTAATCTTACCTTCAATCTTTGGAAAATCTTTTTCCTCTTGTACATCAATTGTCTGGAAAGAACAGAAACATCCATACATATTCATGCAATCAAAGATTAAATGCTGCTTATTATTCTATAGTCCAATATTAACAGATCCTCTCCAATATTGATAAGTCAATAAAACTAGAGAAAAGACATGTGACAAAGACAGTGCAGATATACTGACAGGAAGAAAAAAAGAGAGAAAGAGGGATAGAGAGAGAGACAGAGAGAGAAAAATCAAAGAGAGAGGGGGAGAGAGAAAGAGAGTAAAACAGAGAGAAAAACATATTTAAAAAGACAAACCTTAATTAAAGTCAAACCAATAAATTTGCAATGACATGTAAGTGAGTTGTTGTGAAGGAATTTTTATTTATAGCAGAGGCTCAATTGAAAACCTGAAAACACTCAAACTATTCAATAAATCAACCGGCTAAACGCATACATCACACCCCTAAGAACAACAAGGGGGAGTTATCTTGCGCTGAATACATCATCTGATTTACAACGTCGACATTCAATATTCAGGTAGAGAAAAGAAAATAAGTTACTGCTTTCACTCACGTACAATCTTTCCATGAATTCACATATCTTTGCACGCCTTCACATCACTGCACACACCTTTCTGAACCTTCATATGCCTTCACATACCTTTATGTACAATTACATATCGTGGCTTCTCCTATCTTTATACACTTTTTCTGTGCCTTATGACATGTATTCGTACCTTCTCAGGGCTTATCCCATGATTTCAAACTTTCCAGTGTGTTTCTTGTGCCTTCCTTTATATTTTTGGGCTTCAGATTTTTCCATGCTACTGACCAAGATCAACCAAATTAATTCAAATGTCAATCACAAACCAAGATGTAGCTAGGTTAGTAATTAGATAATCATAAATAGATTAACAAAATACCTTCAAAAACATTAAAATATTATGAATTTTCTGTTTGCCTAAGTTATCTAGTAATAAAATTAAAATAAAAAATGAACAGTGCAAATTATTGAGACATACCTCATTTCGTTTTCTATTGTCATGGTCCACAACATCTAACAAGGGATATGCCTTGGCAACGTCATCAACAGTGTAAACTTTCTTGAATCCTAATCTGTTGTTACGGTTAAGAAAATTAAACATCTCAGACCGCTCAAGCCAGGTTGATTATGAACAGCAAAAAGCCAAGCTTTAACAGTTTAACTATGATATAAAGACAAATATTTCATTTCTCAGTATATACGTAAAGAGTGTATATATGCTGACCTACGCTTTTGTGGGGTTTCTACCTTAACTACGTATGGTGCGTTAGAAGTGCATCTTACATACATACATACATACTGAAAGTCTGTTGCTGGCTGAAGTTTGTTTCTAGACTAACTTATTATTCTACTTAAAAAACAAATTGAATAAATTATTATATGACATAGCAGCTGCTTTTCTCTAAATAATGTTTCATTTGTTCTTTCAGCTGCAGTGTGATTTACAAGCAGACCAATGAAATTAAACAGATGAGTGTTACAGTAGTCCTTGTCATTTTGTGTCCTGTAATTTTTTCATTCATTATATTTCAATCTAATCTGCAGGTGACACCGAATTCAATGTACATGCACTCATTTTTAATTTATTCCAGGAGCGTCGTCTAAAAGTGACCTAACTCCAGGATATAGTGTGGAAAGTTTTGCTGTGTGGAAAAGATACTCTCGAGCGATGTCCAGGATCTTTCCCTGTCCCACCAGGAGACAGGATTTGTCATGAAGCCGAGTGAAGATCTCTAGTGGACTCGGAGCAAGGATCACCTGCTCAGGGCGGACCTGCACACAACAACATCGGCAACAAAAATGTCAAATAATTAGTTGGAATAAAAAATGACTTAAGACGACAATTAATTTTGTAATATATCATCACGTTATTAGATTAAACAGTGAAATATGTTTCATTGGGTTATTCTGTAAAATTGAGTGCAACTAATTAACAGATAATATGCAGAGTGTCAAATGTGCGTTTTCAAAAATATTAATAACTAGTTATATGTATATCGCAAACTCATTATTTAATTAATATTTCATTCTTATTCATAGCATTACTTCTTCAATTTATCTGTATGAGCATCATCTGCTGTAAACAAGTTATAATTAGAAGATTAAGTGTGACGACCTTGTACCTTATTTAAAGTTGGATTTAATTGAAAGAGAGAACAAAAGTTTTGGTGGTGGGCCAGGCAGAAGTCAAATGCATCGTGTGCCCTTAACTCAATTGAAGTAGCCAAAATGTATGTGTTGCGTGAGAGATAGATTTACCTCAAATATTGCAAAGAATGAGTCGAAAGAGATCAATATGATCTACTAGCAGGAACAACTTTTGTAAACGAAAAGTAAAATATTCCAAAACCAGGAAGAATCTTGTATCTGCTTTTATCTTTCAGCTATAATCTGAGTAACAAGTGTCTTAGTAAAAAATTAAATCCTGTTACAATAATTATCTCACAAAATGTTCCCTGGAAAATAGAATCCTTCAATTTACTTAAAGTTACAGGACAGCCCTCATCACTTGAACACGGGCCGCGGTTGTGTCACTTAATTTCACAGGCATCACTTCTGTACAAATTGTGTAGTCAAAGTATGATCATAATAATCTTTCTAACAATACTATTAATACTGCTGATGATGACTATGACTAAATAAGAGTTTCAGTAGAGGACTGAAAATGGTTGGTTAAATGCATAATTTGGCTTTGTATGGCTGTGAGACATGGACCTTGCCAAAGTCAGAGAAGGATAAGTTGGAAGCATTTGAGATGTGGTTATGGAGAAGAGTGGAAAGAGTAAGTTGGCAAGACAGGAAATCCAATGATCAAGTGCTACATGATGTGGAAGAAAAAAGAATTATGGTGCAAGCAGTTGTAAAGAGAAATAAAAATGGATTGAACATGTATTGAGGGGCGAGGGATTGATGAAACAAGTGATAGAAGGCAGAATTGAGGGAAGGAGAGGACCAGGAAGACCGAGGCAAAGTGTGCTTCATGAACTGATGGAGGGCAAGGAAGAATCATATATGCAAATGAAAAGGAAAGTGGAGCATCGTGAGTTGTGGAGGAAATGGATACCAGGGACCTGCCTTCAGGCAGAGCACTTATGATGAAGAAGAATGGGAGATGATAAACGGTTGATGATTATTACCTCCGAGTGATAGTGTTGCAGTAATTTGCATAGTGAATACATGTACAGATCAATGCTGCACAAACTGCATGTATTGAGTTCATCGAGGTATGAATGCATTGATATGTAAAGTGAGTAAATGTTTTCTATTGCAGGCAAGGCACTACAGACGGTAAATTTTCCAGCAGCGGCGACCACGTCCTGCTGCTGGGGCGGGGCTAACTACGATGAGCTGTACGTCACAACTGGGAGGCGGAACCTGACCGCGGAGGAGGCGGACCAACGGTCAGCGGGGGCGGTGTTCAGGGTGACTGGGTTAGGGGTGAGGGGCAGCGCCGCCCCCTCGTACTATGGATAGTCTACGCTCAGCCTTGAACTACTATTGCATTGTTGCTCATACAGTATTAAGTGCTCTAATCATGAACTGTAGTCATAGTCAGCCTTCAGTGTTATGCATCAATAAACACACATCCAATGTTAACATATATTCAATTAATAACACTTTATTTTACAAATGAATTATTATTGAACATTTGTATTAAATAAATTAAATATGTACATTGCTATCTTTATATAATACAGTGAGGTAAATACATCTCCCCTTGGTCAGCAATATCTAGGCCCCTCCCCTTATCTCCGCCCCCTGGTCATCAATATCTATGCCCCTCCCCTGGTCATCAATATCCAAGCCCCTCCCCTTGGTCATCTATATCTATGCCCCTCCCCTTGGTCATCAATATCTATGCTCCTCCCCTTGGTCAGCAATATCTATGCCCCTC
>JAQFYQ010000617.1:0-16112 GCA_034694885.1 Buchholzia appendiculata | reverse complement strand
ATGTGTTTACATGCCATGTATTAAGGTGTACAGATGGATGAATCTATACCCTGATGGTGATTCTTAGTCCCTAAGTGATGTTGATCTGTTGCAGGTTCCAGTCCAGTCGACCGGCTCTGTCCGTTTCCATCCATCCTCTGTCAGACGAAGGTATCAAGAACGTTCCAAACAACATCCCGGCGAAACACTTCACTGAACTGACAAGATTTGAGTTGAACGTTTGTTCTCTGCCCCCTAGCGACTGATACGCTGCTGTCGAATCTGTCGTGTGATTTTTCTGGGCTCTCTCTGTCATGATCCATCTGTGTATGCGTACGTGTATCGGCATTAAATATGACACAGTTTGTGTGAATGCGTATTGCACGGTCTGCCTATATAGGTGGCGCTGATGTGTATGCTAGATCATACACACTCAGCAATCACTGTATGCTAACATATGTTATGGCATACACAAATTTGTATAAAAATTGGTTCAGCGTACACGCTTTGTAGACCGTGACGTTGTCACTGTGACTGCACGCATGTGACACAGTGTGACTGCACGCATGTGATGCACGCAGTGTGACTGCACGCATGTGGTGCACGCAGTGTGACTGCACGCTTGTGATGCAGTGTGACTGCACACGTGTGGTACACACTGCACGTATTGTGACTGTGTCTATGCGACTGTGTGTGTTGTATGTGTTTGCATAAGCAGCATGTCGACATACATGTGACATAGTGTGGGAGCACATGTTGCATGTCTGGTACATGAGCTCAACATTGAAATGTTAAAATTCATTAAATACATTGTGTGAAATGTTTACATCAATGATGACCTATTTCTGAAGACAATTTTGGTCGATTCTATTCATGATTTAAAATCTTATTTATATTTGGAATCTGATTCGGGACTTTTTTGTCTTTGTGCTGTGTTCAACTGTTTAGAAATCATCTTTATTAAATTGTGAAATGTCAGAGCGTGTCAATGTTCGTGTATGTGATCGGTATGTATGTGTGTGTATATGTGTGTATGTATGTGTGTATGTATTCTGCACTTCTAAAGCACCGTTATGTTGTCAACATAATTGACAGAATTGTAAGTGGCAGGAATTGAACAAGTGGCAGGAATTGAACAGAATTGCAGGAGAGTGTTCAGCTTACTACATACTGTATGCAGATGTAGGGAGTTTAGTTTCAGTTTCTTCTAAAAAGTAGGTAGGTGGGTGTTCCGTTTTACTGACTGATTCTGGTAGTGAAATCCATACAGATGCTGATGCGCTTGTGAACGCTCTAAATCCCAGGGCTGAGGAAAATATTTTCAGCCTTTCGAAACGTTGATGACGTTTTGAATGTAGCTCTTCTGTTGGCTGGCATTCCTGCATGAGGACATGCCTTATTGCGTTTGATTGCGTTTAATTCTCTCAGTTAATTGATTGCCAGGGTGAAGAGATAAATTATTTCCTAGGTTCATCAGTATTATCTACATTTCAAGCAAATGACAAATTGCAGAACTTTATAAACGGTACAAAATAATAAGATGCTAACTTGCTCTATATAGGCCCTACCATAGATAACCAATTTTCATTATTTAAATTTATTTTATTTCATTTGTATAAAATAATTTCTTGCTCAATATAGGAAAGGTGAATAGCCAAATGATAATAGAGTTGCTGTGTTTGAATTGAAACAAAATAATTTTAAACTTTTAGCCGTGAGAAACAATACAATGACTGGGTAGTATAAATAATCACTAAACTTTATGTTTGCATATTATCTGGATCTGCACATATCTGGTTAGCAGTTCATTTCCTTACGTCCAACTGGCTAGACATTTGAGAAAGTAGAAGAACTCGAAAAGTGCCTTGTGTTTTTCCCGCCAGCTGTTGCTAGCAAACAGATCAACCAGCAGTAAAAAGTAAGTGACGAGTTACACGTAGTAAGAGCTCTCGCCTGGCATTGAGCTGATATGTAGGTTTACCCAGCAAGCCCATCCCACCGCTTAAGTTGTTGGTAGTGATGTAGTCCTTGGCCTTGATGCCTTGCCTCAAGGCCGCATTGAGGCACTTTACTGCCTTGCCTTGCCTTGACCAATTTTCCAAATGCCTTGCCTTGCAATGGCCTTGAAAACGAATGCCTTGGCCTAGCCTTGACCTTAAGAAAAATGCCTTGACTACATCACTGGTTGTTTGTGTGATGATATCCTGTTTTTTTGCATTTGTAGGAAGAATAATATACTACTAGGCCTACATAATTATAATGAACGATGGTTATTGAACGATCTAAATCCCATGAACGATGAAATGAACGATGGATTATTAGTTTTCGAACCGGTAACTTTTCATCAGAAATGCGTTTGTTTACTTTTATTTGGCGTGTTTACTTCCTGTCATGTTTGTTTACTTTTAATCAAAGATTTGTCAAAGATAATTATAAAAGAATATAATTCAAAGATATGAATAAATACATAATATAGAGATAATAATAAAGAATATAAAGAATATAATAGAATATAATTATTACTATAATCTTTGCTTTTAATCATGTTATAGGTGGCATGTTAAATGTTAAATGTTTCGAATGTATTAAAATTATAGTGCTTGACAGTTGAAGTTGAAGTTGTCACAAAGTCCTTTTGAAATGAAGTTAACTTATATGAAAGACTAGAAGAGTTCAGAGGGCAACTATGATGTAGTATTTACTATTAATGCTACACTTGTTATGCACAATGATATCACAATAACGGCCTACTGATGTGCATCTCTTTGAACGTCGCGACAGTCTACAGGGCTGAAGTTCTACAAGCAGTAACGCGACGTACTGGGGTGAATATCTGAATACGGCGCTATGTGCAGATTGTGCACAGTAATTGTGTATGTTTATGACATTCGTCAAGTTGTCACCATATTCATCACCACGTTCATCACCACATTCATCACCACATTCATCACCACGTTCACGGGAAACGATAATTTACATGATAATTAATTTATCTGCATGATAATTTAGATAATAATTAATTAAATTTAGAATTAATTAACATAATTTAGAATTAACGGGAATGGCCTTTCCGATGAATGTGGTGATGCTGGAGGAGGGGCGGTGTAGTTTAGGGTCGTACCACCCATTTTGGGATTAAGGTGAGATTAGAGTTAGGCTGTGGGTTATGGATAGGGTTAAGCTATGTGGTTAACCGTTATTTAAGTACACTGCATCGGAAACTATTGGGGAACTATTAGGGGCGTGGTTATGATTATGATTCGGGTTTTGACTGGTGTTTGGGTTGGTCTTATAGAACAGTTTGCCCTCTTTAATTTCTTAAATTAATTTTTGTAACAATTCATTATTGTGCTAATATTTTCTCATGCAGTGTACTAAGATAAAGGAAATCCCATGTTTATCTCATTGATAGATTTAATTGTTCGCAATAATAAGCAATAATGTACCGTACTATATACAATGAAAACCTGCTTTCAATCTTATTTTGCTTTTGTTTGTTTGTAGAGTTCTTGTATTTATTCTTGCACTTTGTTGTCAGTTCGATGCAGGAGGAATATATGTTTAGTTTTATTGGAAGTGTTGAACCTGTTCCAATTCTCATTTCTAAATTACTTCTGGATGAAATTAAAGAGCTTAAATTTGAGGTAACACCCTTTTACTGATTCTCTATTCTAGCAATCCATGATACATACATTCAAATTCTGTTCAGTTTCTGATTAACTAAAGTATGAACGTTTAAACTTTTGCAATTTATTGCTATTTGTTTTATGGTGCATGTATATTTTTTAGTTGAAGCACAGGAGATAGGCAAGTGTTCAAAAGTGTTTTATATACATAATATATATAATAAACAAGGTTTATGTACAATACAATAACATACAAGGCATGTCAAACTGTGTATTAGCATAGAATTTGTTGGGTTTATGCTCTGTGATGTTTTGGGGTACATTCGCTGATTGCTCGTGAACACTTAGTTTCTATTTGTAATCTAGTCACACTTTACTTAAGTTTACAATTGTGATGTAGTCAGTGTCACACTTGGTTTGTAATTGAAATCTAGTCGCACTTTACTTAAGTTTACAATTGTAGTCTGGACTGTACTTAGTTTGTAAGTGTAATCTAGTCACACTTTACTTGGTTTGTAATTATAATCTACACTGTACTTAGTTTGTTATATTGTAATCTGGTCACACTTTAATACTTGGTTAGTAATTGTGATGTAGTCACACTTACTTGTATCATTGGTTGTATTTTATGCATACAGTATATACGTGAGAGCGTTCCTGGCCACGGACGTGAAGATGACGAAGAATTCTGGGAGCAATACGAAGGTTGTCAATGTGCACAGGCGAGACATGGTTACCATGGAGATGGTTTCAGGACGAGAAACAATTGTATCGAAGACACTGCCGTGAGTGTCTGTACGAAGGACCATGTAGAGTTTCGTGCTGACTCCGCAGTGGCCGATGGAAATGTAGGTCTACGTACGCGTTGTGATCTACTCTGTGATAGCGATATAGCAGATTGTAGATCTGATCTGGGTTTATCTGACTGCCAGGATAATTGTAAATATGATCCTGTGTTACCCAAGTGCTTGAATGATCCAGTCTCTCTTACTCGCTCTGGCTGCCATGTTGGAAGTTGTCGGTGCGTTGATCGTTTCGGGCAGACGTATGATGACCTTGGTCGACTTGTGAACTTTGACCCCTATGATTGCAGCATGCGACCGGTGCTTGAGTGCAACTCTGCGTGTTCTTGCGCAAGTGACTGCACAAACCGAGTGGTCCAGAAAGGTGTGCTCGTGCACCTTGAAGTGTTCAAGACGTCGCACAAAGGACTCGGAGTAAGAACGCTTGAAAAACTTTTGCGGAATCAGTTTGTGTGCGAATATGCGGGTGAGATTGTTTGTCGACAGGAAGCGAGTGCAAGATGTTCTCGTCGCAGCAGATGCGAAGGGAACTATGTGTTGACGCTTAGAGAACATATCGGGAACTTAGAGCGAAAGAACGATGAACAGAGCGGGCAAGAACAGCGTCTCGGAGAGGACGGTCCAAACTGCAGTCATTGCGCGGAATCAGTTTCCACCCAGGATACAGGTGACGGTTTACGCTGTACGTACATTGATGCAACGCGATACGGAAATATCGGTCGACTCATAAATCATTCGTGCAGTCCGAATCTGTTCATGGTTCCGGTGCGAGTCGACAACTCTGTTCCTGTAGCCGCACTGTTCGCACTACGCGACATCGATGTAGGGGAAGAGCTGGCGTACGATTATTCAGGTGACCTAAGGAGTGACACATCTAGGCAAGAGTTGGAGGAGGAGAGTGTTGGAGAGAGGACAGGTTGCCAATGTGGTGCAACAAACTGCCGTCAATATCTACCTCATGATGTTGCACTAATTTCTTGATTGTGGTGCTTCTGGTCATAGTACATTAATGTGTGAACATTAATGTTACTAAATGCAATATCGATGTATAATGTATGTTTTTATATCATCTATGTTTCAATATAAAACATTTTCAGTAGGCCTATCAGGGTTGATTGACGCCACCACAATTTTCCGTCACTGAACTGGAAATGTACCGTAACAGGGTAGAATTGACACACAACTGTTTGAGTGTGCATTACACTGTTGCAATCCTGTTTGGCATTCAGTGAAGCATGAAATTGTTAATGGGGTTTAAAATTCCAAGTTGAGCAGAAATTGGTCTGTAACTATTTTCACTTGAAGTCGCTGTCTACTGTGAACTGATTTCAGTGTCGCGTTTTTCTGCTGTATGCTAAATGTAAATCGTGATAGTTTTGCATGCCCTTGGTAAGGAATGAATTTTCTTTTAAACTGAGGGTGATGACATTAATTTTAGTTGGGCTATCATTCAATGTGACAGGTGGTTGATGTTATTTGGAATTATCAATGATTTTCATTGCATTCACCATGTATACATAATTTCTAGGTCACCTGTTCAGCAGAGATAATGCTGTGCTATATTACACTTCCTCGGTGTGTAAAAATCCTATCTATTAGTTCCATTATTTTCCTGATCAGTCTGATGCACCAACTGATCAACTATATACTTGACTAAATCCCAGCTGAATAAGCACAAAACACAATTGTACATTGTACACTATTAGCATTACACAAAGTTCCATAATAACAGTCAACAAACAGCACGGTAGAAATAATCTGCAGACATCACCGATAATAATTAAAAACATGACAAAAGTTTTGTACAATAACTTAATAAATATGCCAATGCACAGCGATAAAATCAATGTAAACAATAAATTATTTACAAATGTTTAAAAATAACTTTCAGTGTAACCTTTGACACGGATCAAGCTTGTAAACAACTCACGGACAATGAAACTGACGACGAACAAATATAAAAATCGACACAAAACAGTAACGTATTTACATAACTTATATTACACAGACATATAATTCAACTTGAAATAAATTCTCTCATTTCATTAGGCCTACATTTATCTAGTGACATATATACAACAGAACCCAATGTAAATCCTTGACTACAAGTTTATAATACAGTGTATATTCCTGCAGAAATACTGTTGCACTAACTGGCATGATTTGACACCAGATGAAATTTTACTTAAATATTTATTATGACCTAATTGTAAAAACGTTTGACAACATACATTGTGTTCCGATCATTTCTACAGTTAAATTTCTATTAGTCCATTTAGTTTGAAATTGTAGAAAGCAAATCATTGGAAATATCGCAGCAGTACCACACTGATGCTTAGTAATCATCATTAAAATATTGCTTATTTAAAATACAGGCGTTACAGTAACTATGGCACATAACTTGATAATACAACCATAATCAGTCGCTTTTTACACGTAGTCATGTTCAATATAATAATACTTGAAAAGACTACAAAATATAAACAATATAGATTTGTCTAACTGAACTTAGCAACGACGTACATGCAAGTGCAAGGCTACAAAAGATCCCACTGTTTGACTTTGAAGCTTTACATCATTTATGTAGCAGGATGCAAAACCAAACAGTGAATATTACATCTTGAAACAAAGTCACAGTCTTTGTGATACATTGCAGTCAGCGATAACGCACAATAACAAATTAACAGTAAATAAACAAACTGTACATAAACTTGTGCCTCGTTTACAAATGGCTAAAACAAAGAACAGTAATATACAGTATACTAATCTCCATGATTCTCAAACACCGGATATGTGGCTGCTTAAGAAAGCACAAGAAAATTTGCCAAAACTTTCCCTATGAACTTTACCCTAGGGAAATTTCAAATTTGTACTTTGGAAAGTACAAATACCTGAAACACAAGAATTTGTTTACCACTTTTGTATATGAATTTAAATTGAGCGCTTCAATATTTTAATAACTTATTTTAAATATAGTAATTTAAATTTTTGAATTAAATGTGCACTTCTTCTTTAAACATTTGTTATATGAATATATTTGCTAGTAAGTGAGGCATATATTGCACCATTATTGCATGACTCTAGGCCTATATAAACAGCATTGGGCAATGGGCAGTCAGCCCGTAGGTTTGATGACTACGAACTAATGACAACAGACTGATGTCATCGATCTATAGTCCTGCTCCCGGCTAGTCTAGATTCTCTAGAATCACCCGCGCTTGAAAACAACGATCAACAAAGTGATACAGACAACAAATTATGCAACAATAATTCCTTCGTCACCTTTATCAGTCGATGGAATTATTTTTAACATTGAATCATTATCATTACATGATGTACATGCAACATACCGCATTGACTAGTTTAGTAAATGTAGTTTAGTAAATCGAATTTAATCTCACTATTAGCTGTTTTTCGACAATACTTGGTTTACACATTAGTACAGAAATAAAGATTAACCAGTCTCTCTAGTTAAACTTGATATGACACTTTACTCAATTCGATTTTAAACTAAAAAAATCTATATTTAGAACACAGTAAATTTTTAAATAGTGTATGCATGTGACATTTAAATGACTGATAGTGATCTCTATTAATACAGGTCCTGGTGCTGTACACTACAATGCCACCGGTCCACGATGAAAATGAAGTAAACACAGTTGAGTTTGCCCACTGCCTTCCTGTGGATATTTAAAAACCCACATACACGGCTACATTCTCAAAATGGTACATCGTTTATAGAATTATATATTTTAGAATTACAGTGTAGTGAAGAATTTCACAAGTTGTTATAGTAAAGGTCACTAGATATGAACACAAGCTGGAGAGGTATGTCAAGTTTTAATCCAGTGTCGCAGTGTTTGAACCTGGGACAACTGGTCCAAAGAGTCCCAGGAGATGACCTGCTATTTGAGAACAAGTGCAATTCGAGAAAACTCGTACAAATCAGGCAAAATTATACATAACTGCTCTTAAGCAGAGTAATGTACTAAATATCTGTGTATAGTGTAGCAATATTGAAATAAAACATTGAACTCTGTCTTCTCATTAACAACATTAGTAATATGAGATATTTGAGATAAGATTTAGAAATTAAAGTCTTGTGTATATAAAGCAGTCTGCGCCTCCTGAATATTGATGATATACTGCACTAGAAGCTTTCATTACTTTTTTTATTGTTATACTGTACCAGTACAATTTAGTATCATTCTTCGTTTACACTATTTTACATGGTAGAATCCTTTAGTGCGTACTTTTGGATAAAGTTTTACACTGTGTTCAAATTCTTCGCACAATCATATCGCATAAGTTTAAATACGAGAGAGACTGTACCTATGCAATCAACAGCATAGGCCTACATTCAAGCTACACACTTGATAATAAGCACTTACAACTTGTCCAAACAAAAATAGAGCGAATCTTGGTTCTACCATTATTACATAAAACCGTTTAAGTTAAAACACCGTTTTAGTACACAACAAAAGCATTTACAATTAATACGAAGCTGTATAAAATTTGGAAATTAACACACCAGATTTCACTTAATTTAAAGTTACACATAAAGCTGTGCCATATTAACAAATATTTACAAATATTCTGCTCGGCTAGCTTACGGTTATAAGGCTTGACTATGTTTTATAGTTAGTCTATGCTTTATCTGGCCTGTTTCAGGTAGTCTATGTTTCAGCTAACCAGCTTGTAGTTCAGCTAAGCCTAGGTTTAGTGATATTATTCACCATGTATATAATGCGTAAATTCAGTGAAACGATTAATATCAAAGAATCTATTCAGCATTATGATAATAACTATTAAATTAGATCTATACAGTACATTGTTTTTGCTTGTTTTCTTCTTTTATTTGTTTTTGTTTGTTTTCTTCTTTTACTTTCTGCAACGTATAATAAACAAATGTGAAATACACAATTCACACGATGTTGCAGATATTTTTCACGGTCATGTGCACCCAAATATAATTACACCATCATTCGGCACCATAGTCACTGAAATACTATTATTTTTCACAATCTTAGTTTGTTTATTTTTAATCAAGTAACCATTGTTATTGTACTTTTGAACAAAAATTCATTAATAAACCAAGCACAAATGTGTCTATATCAGAAAATGTTTAACAAAATACGAAAAATATATTTAAAAAAAACAAAAGCTGAACAATACATTTTGCAAGCATACCAAGCCTTACAGGTCAAACGTTCTTTGTGACATGTATTATGAACGGTATGCTCAACAATGGATTGCTTGACCGTCGTTTGGGGCTGAATTTAGCTCAAATAAATAATATCGAAATATCCGGTAATCGTCTCTATTATATTACACAATTTTTTTCTCCAATTTTGATTGAACAAGAAAAAAATGACACAGCAATCCATCGGTGAAATTGTTACAAGGAGTGGCAGACATTTCTAGCTCTTGTACAGGGTGTGACAAATAAGTTTACATCTTGTATAGGGTGTGACAAACATTTCTACCTCGCCTGACAAACATGTCTACCCCCTCTTGAACAAACAAGTTCACATCTTGTACACAGTGTGCCAAACAAGTCTACCTCTTGTACAGGGTGTGAAAAACAAGTCTACCTCTTGTACAGGGGTGTTATAAACATTTCTAAATCTTGTACAGAGTGTGACAAACAAGTCTACCTCGTGTACAGGGTGTGCCAAACAAGTCTACCTCGTGTACAGAGAGTGACAAGCAATTCCATCTTGAGCTAAGGGTGTGACAGGCAATTCCACCTCTTCTACATGGTGTAGCAAACATGTCTACATCTTGTAGAAGGTGTAACAAACGTATCTACCCTCCTGCACAGGATGTCACAAACAAATGTACAAGATGTGAAAAAAGTCTCTACCCTCGCATAAACATTATTACATTTCTACGGCTCTCGATATTCGTAACAAATATAAATCTTTATTTCCTATTAGTCGGTCCACACGCCATTGGTCAATCACATAAATATTTGCTGCTTGGAATGTTACCATGACGACGCTGCAACGGTTGCTAATGACGACAGCTGCTGTGCGTGAGTGACGTACAAGAACTGGCCAGCAGTAACAGAAGCAGCAGCAGAAAATATGACGGACTTACAATAGAACCACGACCACATTCACTCGTCGATTCCTGTTTACAAAAATAACAATGGAAAGAATGTAATTAAATAAAATCAAATAATTGTACCAATTGTACATGTTTATAGTGAAGTTATTGTATAACTAGTGCATTAATCACATTCGTTTATGAACTTCAATTGCCACTAGTGAGTTGTGTATCGTCATAGTGGGTTGTGTATTGTCATAGTGGGTTGTGTATTGTCATAGTGGGTTGTGTATTGTCATAGTGAGTTGTGTATCGTCATAGTGGGTTGTGTATCGTCATAGTAAGTTGTGTATCGTCATAGTGAGTTGTGTATCGTCATAGTAAGTTGTGTATCGTCATAGTAAGTTGTGTATCGTCATAGTGAGTTGTGTATCGTCATAGTGAGTTGTGTATTTCCATTCCATATTATACACATATATAAATCTTGCTCATTATTATACGGTAAATGTAATAGGTAAGTGACATGATAAATAGTGTGGCATAGGTAATTGAACATTCCATGTGACATAATTTTAATTACTAACTTCTAGTCTGAGATCAACCAACTCTCTAACCAATTCTCACTTGATACTTAAATTACAATCTTTGCAAAAATACTATTTTTAAAAACGTTTCTTATGCTATTACTATTATTATGGCTTTGTTGTCAGAGAACAAAAAAGTTACTAGCCAGTTTCCTGCCCATGAATTTTCCTGCACACCCTCAGCGTTTTTTTCACCCCCACTTGGTTCTCAACACCCCCAGTTCAATTTTCACTAACCCCACCCCCTTGGGGTGATATGGTTTTTAATCAATTTTAGATATTATTGTAAAATTGCTACACCGCCACCCCCGGTCAAAAAAATTGGTGCTCCGCACGACCAATTTTTTTACAACCCCAGTTCAAAATTACTGGGAAAAAGCCTGTTCCTGTCGCAATACGTCTGTAACGCCGGACACCGGCTGTGAATAGTCAAAAACTCTGTGCTGCACTAACTTTTTATTTTATATATTTTGTGTAAATGGCATCAAAAACAGTGTAACAAAATTGTGTAAAATGGAGAACTGACCATGGCATGGTGAGCAAAGCACGGGGTTAGAGGAGGAGCGACGGATCTTTCTCTCCTTAAACTCTCCTGGTATTTCTGACAGACAACACTGTCGTTATGTGAGAACATAGAGTTAAGATATGAATAACTCAGAGCATAGAATCAATAAATCAGAACCTTCAATAAGGAATAATTAGAAACAAATACACATTAATACATGATTAGCTCAGAACGTGTGGCCAATGTAAGAATAAGTAAATGTAATAGAATATTCATGATAAAAAGATTTGTCCAGACTGTTCAGTAGTTCATTAAGGCACATGAAGCTGCGTTTCTAGTATATTACTGAGAGAATAAATCTGTTTGCCATATCTTATTAAGGGAGACCTATATCTTACTCCAACATGCAAACTGTAACCATTTGTGATACCTAGTATTTCTAAAAACTGATTTGTGATACCCTGCTTCCCCTGTTAACCTTAATGAGAAAAACATGTGCTGTTACGAATAATTATTCGTAATAATTCGTATTAATTATAAATAAATGATGAGCTTCGTATTGTCCTTGTATTATCTTCTGAGTTTATGTGGTTTCTGCTTTGAATAGATGATGATGATGATGATGATGAAGATGATGATAAGGACAGTGACAGTGATGACGATGATGACGACGACAATGATGATCCTCGTGGAGGATGTCTCTACAATGACTTAGACAAGAGAATACAATTTCTTTGAACAGTTTATACAAAATACTATAACTGATAGCTACTGGTCTTAAATGTGGAGCATCAAATAATTCAGAGGTTAAGATTTCTTTTATTTTAGTACAAATCTGGCAACGACTCTTAGTTTCTGACATCAGAAAGAAAAAGGACGAAATAATTTACTTATAACTCCACTGGAAAACTTTATCAAGTAGATCGAAACAAATAAATATCAAATAATATACAGCGTTTCACTTAAGTGAATATATTGTTTTAATCCTTGATTGCAAAAGGATATAGCTGATATCTTCTGGCTCAATGCTCATGGCTGGCTCAGCGTTGCAGATGCAGACCGAGTCGACTGCCAGTAGCATCAGATTCGTTCTCGGCACGTTATTTACACTGAACGACCTGAAGGTACAAACAATAACAGCAAGGCTGTTATACATGAACACAGTGAGTGCATGCAGTGGTAGTTAAATACAGGAGGGTCCGAAGGGGCCCTAGAAACGTTTTTATACTGTTCTAAATGGTCACAAATATATTATACAAAGATTAGACAATTGAACATTATACAGTTATTGTTGGGAATTAACCTAGCCCAAGGGCCCCCTTACCTCTGAACTTCTGAGTGCATGTAGAATTGTAGATATTCAACACTGAACAACGTTTGATTATCCTGCTGTCAAGCACGATCTAGTAAACATTCACATCTACTGATTAACTGCTAGAGCGGCAATGCTCGGTGATGGAACCTATGTTGCCGCTCTGTGATGAAACCTGTGTTGCCGCTCTGTGATGGAATCTGTGTTGCCGCTCTGTGATGGAATCTGTGTTGCCGCTCTGTGATGGAACCTGTGTTGCCGCTCTGTGATGGAACCTGTGTTGCCGCTCTGTGATGGAACCTATGTTGCCGCTCTGTGATGGAACCTATGTTGCCGCTCTGTGATGGAACCTATGTTGCCGCTCTGTGATGGAACCTGTGTTGCCGCTCTGTGATGGAACGTGTTGTCCAGAACTTGAGTTGACTTACTCTAAACATGCATCACAATTGTAGGACAAGGAGTGCTAGGCTCACTTAGTTTGTACGCACATCACACTTCTTCTTTGTACACTTACTTTGTACACATGTCGCACTTGTTTATTGTACACTTGTTGTTTGTACACTTACTTTGTACACATGTCGCACTTGTTGGACAGTATGCCTCTGTAGGGCAGCCACGTCGAGTCAGCTATGTAATGTGTGTACGCCTTGATGCAGGACTTCTGACCTATGACCCCGGGTTCGTACTGTCGCTTGATGGCGAGCAGACAGTCGTAGAACTGTGCGACAGTGTCGTCACCTATCGACGTCCTGTCTACGCAGTCGTTGCGCCAACTGTCCACCTGCTGCGGAGACGATGCGAACTTTGACATCTCCGACAGAAGAAGGTTGATGCTCTCCTGGTCGATCTCCGTCTTCGTCTTCGCGCGGTCCGCGGACGTCTCGTACAGCAAGAGATTCGTCTCGTTGCCATTCGCTGTAACACGAATTTGAGTAACATGAGTTAGTGAGTTAGTGGTAACGCAAGTTAGAGTAACTTTAATTGTTGTAACATGAGTTAGTGCAACGTAAGTTAGTGCAACGTAAGTTAGTATAACACGAGTTAGTGTAACACGAGTTAGTATATCACGAGTTAGAGTAACGTTAGTTAGTGTAACATGACTTAGAGTAACTTTAATTATTGTAACATGAGTTCGTGTAACATGATTTAGTGTGGCATGAGTTATAGTAGCACGACTGCACGCTTTTAGTACAAACTGTAAATGTGAGATGTGTTACTGCAAAATTAATTACTGCAATATGGTAAAAACTGCCATGACAAATTATTTATCAGTCTCATGTTAAACTGATACTCTAACATCATCTTCATTAGTTCTTTTCCTTCCGGCAGGGCTCCGTCTTCCAAATAATTCACCCATCTGTATCTTCTTCTTTTCTTATCATTTGTCCATAAGACTTTTCCTTCAACTTCTTTAGTAACCTGATTCTTGGCAAAACAAAATTTTCTTTCTGTTTCATATAAAATTTGTTTAATTAAAATAAATTTGTTTATAATATAAATTACTCGGAAACGAACTTCCGGAGGTATTAAAAATAAGGATTAAAATAATACACAGAAGTTTTAGTTGGTACAATCGAGATTGGAATTTGTTCAAAATTTCTCCGAGACCAGTAATTATCTGCAACATTTATTTCCTGACCTAGACAAAACTCCAGACTAGAGCTGCTTGAAAAAGAACATAGATGTACAGAATAGCATCTTACCACCAAGAGCTGTCAGAAATCCATTCCATAGCGCCATGAAATTAAATTCCAAACCAAACCTATAGAAAACATAAATGCGTAATATATAGTTTCTGAATATAGATGTTCTAAGCCCCACTATTGAACTAACATTTTTGCTGCATGGCCTACCAGTAAAACTGTTAACACAATTCAATAATTAAATCACAATGTTATTAAAAACCTAAGATGTCATATGCGTATCAAGCGCAAGGTCTGCACAGTTAATCACCGCGAACTTATTTGTCAAAAATTCTCTCCTGATTGTGGAGGGTAAACATTAGGGCAACGTCCACCATTAGGGCAACGTCTAACATTAACATTAGGGCAACGTCCAACATTAGGGCAACGTCCACCATTAGGGCAACGTCCAACATTAGGGCAACGTCCAAAATTAACATTAGGGCAACGTCCAACATTAGGGCAACGTCCAACATTAGGGCAACGTCCAACATTAGGGCAACGTCCAACATTAGGGCAATGTCCAACATTAGGGCAACGTCCAACATTAGGGCAACGTCCAACCCACTCGTAGTACCGTAGCCCTGGTTCTAGTTATGGACAATCCCAGTACGGACGTGAAATGACGACGACGATGTTAGTGATGATGATGATGATAATAATTATAATGATGATGATAGTGATGATGAAGCATAGAACCAATAATTAGGATAGGAGTCCTTGCTAATATTATCATGGTGACAGGATTATTATCATCTTTTAGTATATTTGACCAATGACGTCAGATATGAATACATTTTAAACGTAAATGTTGTTGTTGTTGTTGTTAATGATGATGATGATGATCATGATCATGATCATGAACATGATGATAATCATGATGATGATCATGATTATGATGAACCCTATACAAGTATGTATTCTAGTACTATAGCACCAATTGTGTAAAAAAAAGTATTTTAGTTATGCTTTACAGTGCAGTAACACCATAATGTAAAGCATCCTCAATGCAGTTATTTCTATTCTATTCTATTTCCCAGTAAGTAGTAGAACTTACATGATGAGTTCGTGCAAGATAAAGGAGGCCGAAGTGAAGATTCGTCGAATAGGCTGAAAGTTAAACAACAAAAATATAAATCATTGTATTTGTATTATCATTGTACATATAATATCATATGAATGACATAGTATGTCTTTCTGTTTGAATGTTTGCAGATGTGCACTGCATGCAAACTATAGCGCAATCTACTGATGAGATGGTGATTCGTGTATTTGTTTGAGTCTATACATTCCTTATCAAAACATAGACAGATAAACAAACAAGCAGATAAATGGAGAGAAAGATAAGAAACAGAGAGACATCAATAGTGATGATGATAATAATGATGAAGACAAATCTTAGCGATGATCATGGAAACAATTTCTACTCAAAATATCTTTCTGTAGAGAATAAGGTTTCTCCAATTTATTTCTCAAGGAACAGATGTCTACTCACGTTAAAGAAGAACATGGAATCTGATCCAGAAGAGCTGTTCTTCCAGATAGCGCAGAGAGCCTGATAGTCAAGAGT
>JAQFYQ010000616.1:0-16112 GCA_034694885.1 Buchholzia appendiculata | reverse complement strand
CAGATTCACAGACATGCGCACGAGACGAAGTTTAATTATGATTGAATCGTAATACTTTCTTAACATTTAATTTATCGAAATATTTGTATAAATCGTAATAACTACACAACATAAAAACACTCTATTACAAAAATACTCTATTTTTATAGTTTTTAATTTAGCTCTCTAGTAAGAAGGTTGGGTATTTAACATATATCTGAACATAATTAGAATATTAGACCACTTCAAAATCTATGATTTAAATTGACACCATTACATTTATACTCGAAATAATCTGTAAACACTGGTTAATTTTTTTACGATGCTCACTTTATTCTTACATCGTTTATGCTTAGCACCGAATTAGACTACTAGAGTCAATACCTAAAGGCTGCTGTTACAATTTGAATGAAGGGTAAAAACAGACGACATTTCGTTGTTGAAGTATAATGTGAAGTGTTTCAAATAGTACATGCAAATTGTCAAACATGGCGAATTAAAGTTTGATTCTTCAAACAAACATCATTAATTAAGCTTTCACCTGTGTTGAAAGGATTATCGCTCTTTTTATTACGATTATTAGCCTTATTAGTTTTTTAAGGCCCGGTGCACCGGCACTACGTTCCCGGAGCAGTTAATACTATTAAAAATGGAGTATAAAACATCTGGGATGGGTAACTCTAGGTGTCTGGCGATGTGATGAAACTTCATTGAAAACAGATGCAATTAAAGCGCTGAATAGTTACAGAAATGAGCTGGAAGAGATAGTGTTATAGATGTTGTTGCATATAATTAATTCACGTCAAGCTTTCTTCCAAGCACGAGTAAAACGTTAAGCCCAGACCAGGAATCAAACCCGGATCTCCTACATGACAGGCAGGTATGCTAACCGCTACACCACCCGGGCGTCCCTTTCACTCGTCCTTGGAAGTAATACTTATCGCAAACGTCAACTACTGTACACAACAACAACTATCTACCCTCGAGCGTCGCGCTTCCGAGTCAACTCGTACTTTTAACTCCTCGATTCAATCGCTTTCCACTCGCTACGGGCAACCACAACACTATAATGTATGCATTTTAAACATGAAGTACTTCAAGGGCATCTTAAATCAATAAAATATTACATGACATGGTAATTAAAATGTTCGCGGGTCAAGATGGGTCAGGATTCTGTGACCCGACCCGACCCGACCAACGAACTCTTGGACCCGACTCACTGAACTCTGGATCCGACCCGACTCGCCAAATTTTCTAAAAATACGAACCCGACCCGATCCAACCCAACCCACGGGTCGACCCGACCCACGTCCAACTCTCATTTAGTCTGATTGGCATGGCATGCCAGTAAGTTTGTAACTGACTATAAATTCTTTTTTTTTATTAACATACATGTAAAATAATATATTTAATAACAGTGCTCGATGGTTGACATTCTTAGTTCGGTACATTGTGTTTTTGTTTCTATGTACTTTCAGGCTCGACGTGGACTTGATGACAATCACAATCTCGTGCGAGCAATGTGCTGAAACTATTCGGAGCTAAACAATTCGTAACTAAACGTTCACTGCGGAAAACTCGCACGCATTTACTGGTGATATACTTGAAGCGCAAATAAATATTATCTACGCGTAATAATAAATAATTCAGGCTATTTGAATATTCCATATGCTAGAGATAGAACCGCAGCAATGCTTTTGATACCGCTGCTTTCGATCTTTCTAATTCAACGGCCTATCACAGAGGCGGCGGATCCTAATGACGTCATTGTGGGGGCTAATGACAAGAATGACGTCATAACTTCAAGCGATTCACTGCAGCCATCTTGTGAGCCGTCTTCCGGCATCGGTAATCACGTGACTTTGTCCGGCTTCGTGAGTGACGTCACTAGCCAATGTCGCCAGCCTCTACGCACTGCCGACCTTGACCTATACGTCACTGATGACGTCACCGGGAGGCTGGTGTGTACCGGGCGGGTAAAGCTGACGGGGGATGGTCAGCTACGTGCAAATACTTCAATCTTTACAAGAGGTGCTTTGAGAGTACGAATTTGTGCGGTGGGTAAAGGCTGTGATGAACATGTGATCAAACTTGATACATCAGAAGAGCCACGTCGATCTAATGAAGACGAGAACGCTCATGTAGTTGGACAGACTGTAAATATCGAGACCAGTGACAACTCAGATATGTCAATTACCTGGTGTCTTAAACCTGAGGTGGAAAATGAGCGTAAGCAAGAGAAGGTAACTCATCGTGTGAAGCGAGAAGATGGAAAGCGCTGGGAGGATGTCATGGAGTGGATGAAGCGTGGGGGTGGTCCGGGCAAGACCGCGAAACTTGCCCGACCAATGGCTGGGCTGAATCATCTGTACTTTATGCGTCCGGTGCAAAGATCTCGACCGATGCACCAACTTGAATCCACCAACCCGCTTCACTCTCACCTCTCACAGCAACTTGAATCCACCAATCCGCTGCACTCTAGGTACTCGCAGCAACTTGAATCCACCAATCCGCTGCACTCTCACCACTCACATCAAGTTTTCTCGCCACTCACGCGGCAGTACAGCAACAAACACCTAGGAACCAATAACTTTCGCTCGGCCGCCATTGGCGGACTTTCTACTTACCCTTTACCTGTAGAGAAATCCTTGAAGGCTAAACGATCTCTAAGTGACTCCGAGTCACCTGGCCCTGGTGGCCTTGGCAGCGGTCAGAGATACTCTTCTGCCAGCGATGGAATGACGATTCCAAGGGGAGTGCACAAAAAATGGGATGACTCGGTGATGGGGTGGATGAAAAGAAACGACCACCCATTCAACGGTAGGGATGCAATAAAATCATCACACCCTACATTCTATTCCTATAACGATATCATTAATAAGAAAGACGGATGGGATGATTCGATAATGGGTTGGATCAAGCGTGACGAAAAAAGGGATTGGGAAGATGTCGGTATGTCGTGGATGAAGCGGGACGATCAGAAACGGGACTGGGAAGATGTGGGGATGTCGTGGATGAAAAGAAATGATCAAAAAAGGGATTGGGAAGATGTGGGGATGTCGTGGATGAAAAGAAATGGTCAAAAAAGGGATTGGGGAGATGTGGGGATGTCGTGGATGAAAAGAAATGATCAGAAAAGGGATTGGGAAGACGTGGGAATGTCCTGGATGAAACGGGATGACCAGAAGCGGAACTGGGATGATTCTGTGATGGGTTGGATGAAGAGAAACCATCCAGACATTAATGCGGCGACAGATGGAGAGGACTCAATGAAGTACAGCAATAAGCAGAACTGGAAAAACTCCCCCAAGCCCTGGAGAAAACATAGCAAGGACAGTGCGAGCGAGCCGCTGTTGCCATACACAAAAGCGGAGCCCAAAAGCGACGGCCCCTCCGATTCTACAGTTTCAGATTCGGGCCATTTTGATCTCGCCGCCGCTGACAACTTTGCTGCGACTACATAGATGTAGTTTACAACTTTTGTTTAGCTGTGTTGTTGTCGTGTATTCCTCCGCTAATGACGAAGGCGGTCCATGTTTCTGACTCGATCACACATCCAATTACACGAAACTTTCTCTGTGACGTCAAATAGCCGAGTGTTCTCGATGAAGTGAAAGCAAGAGTTGAAGGAAAAATAAATCAAAGGACTGTTATTGTTCAGTTTTTGTTATTGTTATCGAGTTTAAATAATTATCGGCCAATAAGCAATATATGTAAATAATGATTAATATTATAAAAACTACAAATTTTGGTATTTATTAATCTGATTTATTTCGGGCGCATTATGACTGTTCAATTATTCGAAGTGAGAGGCAGCGTATCAAGCTCATTAGATTTTCTATTTACAATAGAACACGAGCGACCATTAAAATGAATTCTGAATTAAACTGTAGAGAAATATTTCTCAAAAATTCTGGCTTGTCATTTGAAATTTAGGATATCGAACAGACTTCATATTTACGCTTCAATTGGACGTCGACATTGAATTTTAATACATCATAAAATCTGTGCCAAGAGAGAATTATACCTCCAAAAAGCCTTTTTAAAGGTGTGTTTAAGACTTCTTACAGCGATTATTTTCAAGTTTATTTTTTATAACAGGGTAACATGGTAAAATTAGTTCAGCCAGGGCTAGGATCATGAACAGGGATAGACCGGAGTAGAAACCTAGGTTCTCAAATTTATTTTATCGACCATCAAGTCAACTTTTCAAATCAACTTACTTTACACCATATAGCTAAAACATATAGTGTGTTATATCGGTCAAAACGATCGATGTTTAAATTATAAGGGGTATTATAATTGCTACACACACGCGATACTTGCAATTATTGTGATGCTGAAACTAATTTGAAAATCTGTCAATAAATATGATTTCCGAAAGGTTGCTAAAGAATTTTTTTAGTACAATTATTAGGATTGTGCACAGAATATAAATTCCAAAATCGCACGCTCCTCTGCACATTTATCGGATAAATACATTATAGATACGATTACAAATGTAAGAAGAAGTTAGTATCATATAATTTTAGTATAGTATAGTAGCTTCATAGTATAAAGCCAATTGCTACACTGTGCAATCATTCTATTTCAAGAACGGTCAATCATATTCCTTTCAAAAATGAGAATTTCTTTTTTCCCCTCACCAATGCTTTAATAAACCCACGTTAATTATATAGTTACTTCCGAGTCTTTCGTTGTTTATCAACGACATTCAGAGTTAATGAAAAGAATGGGATTTCCGAGCGTAGCACGAATTACAATAAGTTTTGCAACTCATTGTTATCTGCTCTGTTTACATCGTTGCAATCATCGCGAGCTTTATCCAAAAGCATTGTTTCAAACTTTTTGCATGAGTACTAGTTGAGTGCGAGTGGCATCTTAACTTACCTTTATTTTACAAGATTTTTCTGAAAATCTGGTGTCTCTCACACATACATGATTATTGAGTGATTTTCTCCACTGAACGTTTACATGTTTAATATATTAACAGCAGTTGCAACCCACGCACAAATTATCCCATTTATTATTAAACATACGTGATCAAATGTTAAAACGCGAAGGAACTGCGATTATTCTTGCCGTGTAGGCAACTAATGGCCGTAGGAAATTTATATCCATATTCAGTTATCGGAGAGTGAGTGTAAATAACTTAGACGAAGAACGGCGTCGGTAGAGATTGTTCCAGTTCGCTCTGTCGGCCATTAAACAATTATAGACCGCGGGGACTGCACGCAAAATTGCTGGCGGGTTGGTTTCCTGACGTAACGGTAATCAAGATGAAGCTGAGGGAGAAAAAACGCTGGGTCTACGGTAACATCACTTTATTACGGTAACACCGTTTTATAGCAGCCTGTTGGTAAAGTACAACAAGTGTTCCAAGTCAATGACCGGTTCCATAGAACGGTCCTCTACTAATCTTCCGGTTTACTTACTGTTCTAGTTACATAACACAAAGCTGCTATTATCATTGCGTAATGCTAAGTCTAAATGCTAAGGCAACAACAATTAGCATCTGTTTTGATTTTCTCGAGAAAAGTGGTCACATGAAACATGAAAAGAAAAGTAGGACAAAGAAATAAATAGATAATTTGAAAGGCAGTGAAAACCTTCCGGAAGGCAGAACGCTAATGATGATAATTATTGATGATATGACGGAGGGATGATTTAGGTAAAACTTTTTAATATCCACTGCGGACGTCACGAAAGTTGCTAGATCATTCATGGCAAAATCCTGCTGAACATACTAAATCATTTCTGACTGCACAGCTGAAAAGTTAAGCATTGTAGGAATGCTCAAAGTTGTAATAAAATGACTGAGCTTAAAAATTGTCAATAATTTCATTCTTACTTTAGTGCAAACCGTGTAGAAAAGGACAAAATGAAAATGCGTGAAAATCAATAACACTAGTGATTTCTCATTATTTTTCTGTGTAACGCTTTTCAGTGACAGTCGGCCAGTGCAAAGCACAGGCAGTCACAGCTATCAGCTAAATGAATGATAGTTGAGCAACGATACAACTTTGTTTAATGATGACAATAATTAAGCTACGTGAGACAGCTCTTTAAAAAAAAATTATTGCTAGAGTATATTCACACAAATCGTCAAAATATACATAAAAAAATAAAGTGTACGGTACACGCAATCTTTATTCATACAAACGTGTATATAAACCAGAACTCAATTAAATAAAAAATCAGCACAAAGTAAAGGTAAAAATGAATCAGTCAAACAGTAAATTAGCACATTAGACGCGTACGTTCTTTCGCTACAAATGATCGCAATTCCACCGAACGAATAGTACAAAGCAAATAATATGATCATATTACACAATCATTGTTATTTTTGTATTAAAAACTTCATTCTTCTGTAGTCAATAACATCAGACATTAATAAAAACGTGGTTTATTTTAGTTCCTACACGAGATTTTTCTGCCTTGGCTGAATGCTAATCAGATTCTTATTTTACTTTACAAGAATCGTTCAACGATTTGCCTTTCAACCAGGCAAACGTGTTCATGCTAAATTCAGGCATAAAGTACATTCAGGCTTAAACTTGATATCAAACATAGACGACAGAGCAGTTCAGGTAAAAGAACGACTTCGACTAGTCTATAGTATATATGTTGCTGAGTAGCGGATAATTGACAAGCGACTCCTAATTGTTTTTAATTGACTCGAATTAATTAAAAACATTTTTTTTAATAATCAAAATCTCCAACTTAGAGTAGGGTCAGTATGGTTGGGCTAGGGTTGGAGGTAGGGTGGGGGTCCTTGAGAAGGTTAGGGTTAGATCCTAAACGGTTTAAAACAAGGAAGCTGCAAGTACATTACTGGGGCTGAAGCTATATTCCAATAATCTTTTGTCAATGTACTGTAAGTATAGAATACAACTTTAGCAAATGAAAGATTTTTGTCGTATTTTTGATTGAAGGCAGGCTAGGCGCTGATCTACTACCGCAGCTAACTGCCTGACAGAGAGCGAGGTTCACAGATTCCGGTGCCAGTGTGCTAGGCAACACGTCAGTTTGCTTTCTAGCTAGCTTATTACAGAAGACGCTAACGTATCGTTCTTGGCAACGGAAGCGGCCTCGATACTAGCATTGATATAGAGTTGCTGTCATAAGTCTGGAGTAATGTTAGGTTACCAATCAGAAGGAGACGTACTGAATATGAGACGGATGATTGCAAAGAACTGTTGTGGAAGTTAATATTCAAAATGGCACGACGACATTGGATTTGTGACTTGTTGTGGTAGCACTTTAAGCAGTATTCATAAGTATAATAGTGTGAGACTCCAATAAAATCTATGTTATGCTAAAATTTAATGTATGTGAGAAGATGATGTCTGCCAGAGAATTTGTGCGACCTCTGATTCCTTCACCGGTGTGACACCGGTATAACACACCGGCGATGATGCCCCCACCCAGTTATCATACATATAAGATAGGGACATTTGTGTTGTAGAAACCTATTGTTTTCGCAAAATAACTGACATGATGACTTCTAAAATACAATCAATTCCAATTCCAATTTTGTAATTATCTGCGAAAATAGGTAAATGCATGATATGCGTTTTGCGTTTGTCCGTGGGTTGTCAGCTCTGTTACTGGGTTATGAGCTATCACGTTGTCAGTACCATTGTAATTTCTCTGCTTAAAATAACTTCACCATCTCCATTCTGGCCTTAAATAATGAACCACTACTAATTCTTTTACTGGTAAGCCTCGTCGAAATATAATTGTATTTTCTTATTTTACTGCCTGAAAAAAATTGCACCGGAACTTCTTAGTGTGTCCGCATTCGCAGGGAAACAAATACCACAACACGCATGTCACGTTATCGAAGCACGTGACAGAAAATAGGTCAACAATGAAGTTAATTGCACGTTAGGCTCCCACACAGTTAATTACATAACTATTTCTATCTCTACGACAGACAAAGATATCTGCTGCTCTGCAGCACAAGACATTCAGCATGCGATTAGCCTGTTGCCATTGACAACGACCTTTAAAAGAGCGACGTTTGTACATCCGATGCCTTTAACTAGCTCCATCCGGTATCTCTAAGTCTGTGCCTCTAATCTTATATATCTAATTTTCAAATTATGTTTAATCCTGTATCTCTAATTGGATGTACTATTTGTTCTATCTTTATTCCACACGTAATTGCATAAGACACGGAATAATCGTGACACCACGTGACACAGCCAGCTCGATAGGTTGTACTCTGGCAGCCATCATCTTCTCACAAATATCAGACAGTACACGTGACATTTTCATCAGTTACGAAATAAAATTGCATTTTATTTCCTATTGTAAATATTATTGTCACCCTACCAACTTGATTCTAGACTGCTGAACTTATTTTTCTGTTTCATACTATGGTCGGTTATTCTGTAATTTTTGGATTTGATCAGTATGCTTGATTACTGTAACTGTAATTATAATTGTTTGTGAGTTGATGAAAATAAAAGATACTGCTGCTACTACTGACAGACCGATTGGCACAGACTTGAAAATGAAAGTATAAGCTAAGTGACAAAGATCTAAGTGACAAAGACCTAAGTGACAGAGACCTAAATGACAAAAGTCTAAGTGACAAAGACCTAAGTCACAAAAGTCTAAGTGACAAAGACCTAAGTGACAAAAGTCTAAGTGACAAAGATCTAAGTGACAGAGAGAGACCCACGTGATTATTTACGACCAAAGTGACAGTGACCAAAAATACTAAAACCTAAATGATAAGTCAGTGGCCAGTGACCGAAACTGCGTGGATACAGATCTAAAGATTTTTTCAAAAAATGCTATCTTATGTACGTCTATTGTTTTTCGGTTCTCCTTTAGGCAGACTAACCAAATATAAAACATTTTATCGCCTAAGTCGGAACATGCCTGGTTTTTAGAATTTTAATCGTAAAAGTTGTGTCAATATAATTATGAATGTGACCCGTCATTATGACCTACACATTATAAATCTTCTGTGTTCTTTTACGATGCTGACGTATTGTTGATCATTATTGCAACTAATAAAAACGAAAAGTAAACAGAAAAAACAGCTCGTAAATTTTCTTACATTAAGTTTAATTCTAGAATAAAAGTCCACGTGAGAACATTATTCTAGAATTGTTTTGGACGATGCATTTCTGAGCAATACATATTCGCATACACCCAGAAGGACTATTAATCAAATTTGAAAGGCGAATAATTGCTAACAAATAGTTGAAACAAAGCGCATGCAAAATTGTAAATGTTAATTAAGTGAGACTATAAATTGATTTAGAATTGTGTGAAGTATACAGATAGTTGATTCATCAGAAATTCGTTTAATTTTAATAGTTAAGTACAGTAAACAAATTGCTTTTTGTAGATAGAAAGTGGTGGCTGGGCGCTGTTCTCCCACCCCAGCCATTGGCTTGAATTATTTTGACATTGTGCAAAACATTTAACTAATATAGATCAGTGTGCTATAGGTAAACACGTTAGTTCGTTTTCTACGACTAATTTCTATTTTTTACAAAACATGTACTACTTGGTAACAGGGGCGGCAGAATGTGCGCAAAATTGCCCGATTTAATTTACGATAACTTTACGCTGGCAGGTCTAGGAGTTGAATTCGGAACCTTTTAGCACTCGAGGCGAGTGCTTTACTTATTGTCCGGTTATGGGCGGCCGCTCTCAGCTATCAAGTTCGGTGATTAAACGCAGTCCTCTCATTGTAGCGCAGAATAACAAATCAAATTATTTGCTTCAACAAATGCGCCAATGATAAATAATGAAATAACTTCATGAATAAATGAACAACTTGAATCTACATTAGTAACATTACTGTGTTGCGGTCGGTTTTATCTTGGAGTCCAATATTGATAATACAACGTAATCGGTTTACAAACAATGCACATGGAATCCAGCTTCACACGGTGCCGACGTCGTTGTAGTTTGTCAACATTTGTTTGCACGTTTAATCGCTTCTAGACCTTTTTAATTTCGACATTTAGAATTTTTATAATTTTAATTTGAGAAAAATCTTTAATAACTATTGTACATAAATACGTTTATTCATTTGTTTCCATGGATTGAATATAGCTCGTGGGAATGTAGCATGTATATCTATTATGTAAATGTATTCATATTTATAGTTATGTTTATTTACCCGCATTTATTTATGTCAATGATCATGTTAGCATGTATGTATATATTGTATTCTATTAATGTATACTTATGAGCTGACTTGCGCTTGTAAGAAATAATATTAAAATCAGTGTAAACACATTTAATTTAGCTACGGCTTCGCCATTCGATGTATGTTAACTTTAACTTTAACGAATGACAACCGTGAATCTTTAACTCTCATCCAGGGATGAAGAAAGGAAGTGTCAGACTTCATACATCCACAACAGTTATATCAATGAACAAATTAACAACAACTTTTGGAAACCCGTCTGCGAGAGATGGCAAACGTCTGTGTTTTCATAATCAAGTTTTAATAAAGCAGCCCGATTTTACGATAGAGGGAATAAGATAAAGTGAATAAATTTAGCCAAATAATCAAGCTCTAAAAAAGATAAATATTATCGTATGCCATCATTTGAAGAATTTCATTGAGCTCATTGGAAGTTGTAGCAACTTTCCATTTTGGCTGAAGTCGAGCTGAATGAAAATTTTCAAGCAATTTGTTGCTACTTTTTTCTTTGGAACAGTTTTTAATTTTGGCTGAAGACGACGAAATAAGAACAAATCGATCAACTAGGACGTTTGTCAAGCCTTCACTTATTTGTATGTATGTATGTATGCTTTTCTTTGGGTTAAACTTCAATGTTTACTGTTGTAGAATTCCTGCCATAGCTATTCTGCATAAGCAATACATTTTCCTGGCGTTTGCGCCTTGAACACAGCGTCATGTAACACAGGCTGTTTTGTGCAAACATTATCTTGTCAAGTTTGAATGCTTTTTCTGTTTCCACAGATGGCGCAGAGATACTGTGAAAAGATTAAGACATTAAAGTGTCAAGCATTTGGAGAGACGAAAAAAATAAAAACTTAAAAATAAAGTTATATAGTTTAATTGTGTCTACCACAGCAGACCTTGACTTTTGCAATATTTTTGAAATAATCAAAATAATAACTTACAACCGTGTCTGCTGGGACCAAATATTCTCATCACATTATGTATACGTGCAATATATGCTGCCAATAGATTTCTGGTAGAAGGCAGGTCCTGGCGATGATCACTTGTTTTAAATATTACTACGCTTGACTGTATACCACCGATCCACTTGGCTTGATGAGCACGGGTGAGACTCTAAAAAATCCTTCCCGTACAGACAATGGTGTGTTAATCGTTTGCCAGGTTTACTACCGAACACAATTAGTCACGAAGGGTGAATCGAACTCTTGACCACTGTATACTGTGAGGCGAGAACGCTGCCGATTGACCTATACGGCCACTACATGCAATATACATAATTTAACTCGTCTGCTCTAAATAAGCTTAACCAGTGGAAAAATCTCACAATAAACTGCTCTGCTCCAGAAGCAAGTTGACAAGAAAAGTCTGGTTGACAAGAAAAATCATTGAGCAAGAAGCTGTCATGAGATGCAAGAAAGCAATGCAATTCATGTAGAAATATATGACTGATTTTAGTGCGTGAATGTTAACCTACTATGAAAACAATTTATTTCACTCGATCGCAAAACAATACAGTAGACCACTTTGGGATGCTCACTCTAGTTGATCATGTATCTATGTTTAAATGACTCATGGGTGTCAGAAAGCCTGAGAAATAGCTATGAATTGTGTATTAACTTCATATTTCTTAAAAATTACATATATCTGCCATGCCGAAAATTAATCGTTTGAGTAGTATGCGATTGCGTGCAATCATTTGAGCTTCTTCACGTATATTTCGACTCTGGGGCGAAATCTGAAGCGTTAGTACGAAATTCATAGGCATTTTATACAGTACAAGAGGATTTTCTGCAATTCACAGCTGATAAAAACATAGAATAACTAATACATAGAAGACTTATCCCAAAACGGTGTATTGCAAGTGAGCGTTTGAACCTGAGTTAACTTAACGTAATACAAGCGACAAACCTGAAGGGTGTGTAGCTTTCAAATTCAATACGCTTGTTGATTCTACTGGGCCAGCATATAAAATTATGACCATCATCACCTGTTGCAAGTTATCCAGCGAAACAACTCAATCATGTATTATTGTACGTAATCCTGTTTTCCACAGGAATCCTTCGTTTTGAATCTATCCACTGTTTGGCTGTGTCTGATGGCTCGCACTGCGACTGCGAGTTACTGTGTGATGGTGTGTTCGCAATTCGCATAATGTATTAATGTTTATGGATTGGCTTTCTGAGCTGCAGCTGCATCAAGACTTACAGCTACGGCCACAGCAGCTGGGCTTACAGCAGCCATGCATGCACTTAAGCCACGGTCGGTATAAAGTGCAAACGTCTACAATAAAGCAACACCGGTCAGTGTGACCACAATATAGCTCTTTGGGATCTAACAGCTCTTTCGAGCCGACAATTTATGGTTTAGTTCCTTGTTAGCTCTTTTAGCTCTTTGTTAGGTCTCTGGACTGTATCGTTAGCTCTTTTAGCTCTTTCAGAGATTTTGTTGAAATTGGTTAATATTGAATACAAAAATATTGAATATTAAGGCTTTAATGCTCCTTTTGCTTTACCACAACCGCATTTTTTTTATCTGGTCACACCGACTCTCAGCCACAATGTCAACATGCAAGCAGACAGCACTTAAGCAGGCTGCAGCCGACAAGCATTATAATAAGAAGACAGAGAACTCAACAAAATTACGTGGAAACTAGTAATGTAGTCCTTGGCATTGACGCCTTGCCTCAAGGCTGCCTTGAGGCACTTTACTGCCTTGCCTTGCCTTGGCCCATTTTCCCAAATGTCTTTTCTTGCCTTGGAAAAAATGCCTTGAAAAAATGCATTGACCGTGTAAAAACACTGCCTTGACTGTATAATTTCCTGCCTTGAATGCTGCCTTGAGCACTTTACTGCCTTGCCATGCCTTGACCAATTTTCCAAATGCATTGCCTTGCCTTGGTCTCGAAACTGAATGCCTTCCTTGGCCTTCTTGTCATGGCCTTGAGAAAAATGCCTTGACTACATCACTGCATTTTATGATTAAAATTCATAATTTTGAAGCTTGAATTTCGAAAGAAAAATGTCCGCTCTTGGTATGTACAACTGATATAGTGTATGTTACTCATTTATCACATTCTTATAGAGTTACTTAAATAAAATTATATCCGTTAACATAATATTGTAAAATGATTTTTCTCTTCAAATCTAACGCTGGTTATTTTCCATGACACTATTGACTCTATGAAAAGAAGCGTACGACTTTATCAGTATAAGCACAATGGCAAGGCAAAGCTGCACTCACCAAGCAAAGTGTCATTCTGACTGTGAATGAGAACAGTCATTTCTCTACCGGCCACCACGAACAATGTCTTATTGGTCGACCGACTCAATTTATAAGAAACAATGATTGCTATAATTGCAATCATTGACTCATTTCATTCATTTATTGTTCCTTTAGCCTTCGATCGCGAATTAATTAGTGGACCTATCAAGAGCCTTCGACACGGTCAATCACTTGTTTCATACCGTAAATTTGAACAGCACAGAGTGCGTGGTATCTCACTGTTTCCGTTCAAATGCTACCAAATTTTATTCAAGAGTTCATAATGTGATTATTATAAACAGTGTTTATCTTTATATTTATGTTTTGCCTTCGAGAACAACAGTTTCAGTGGAAAGAACGCTGTTAATGAAATTATTGTTTCTTCAATTTTGAGATTATTGTGATTTAAATTCTTTTCACATAGTGCTTATTCGTTTACTCTGACATGTCTGGGAAAGCAATAACGTTAATCACTATCAATAATGAGATAACTAAAGTTTGTCATTGTCGAATAAAACGAAAAGAATTTACATCACTGTATTTGAACGTCTTAGTTAACTTAACCATAGTAATAGGAACTTTATTTCTCAACATTTTGCAACAAAAGTTTAGATGTACAATATATAATGTTTGTAGAGATGCGCAAAAGTTGAGTGGATCCTTTGGCCCCGGAGGCCTATCGGACTAGTCGCCTACGTTCAGCTGCAACATAATATCGATTCTAGCTATAATTACTAACCTTAACCAAACAGCACACGTTCGCATCTCACAAATTTACAGTATTGAGTCAATCCTACTGTGACGATTATTGATGGAATTATGCAATATTCCATCTCAGTGAGCAGTCAGTGGCTACTTAACTAGCTGTGAAGTATCTCGAGAGAATGTTCCGCTGTAAACAATTGCATCCCCTCGCTGAATCGCAATCCAGAGACGTTGGTTCAAATGGATCGTCTCTCTGGCATCACCGGTGATGATGGTGAGGAGACGACCAAACTCAGAGATGAATGGTCTGCATTCAGGACTCCAGGATCCTAACGTCTCGAAGGACAGTGTCATGAAAGAATGTATAGGCCTAAACGTAATGTCTCTGTACTTCATGCATTTACTGGCTTCCGCCTCGGTGACAACCGAAGAAACTCTCGCGTCGAATCTCCGACATGGGATGACCCCAGAGCATGGCCGTATTTAAGGGGGGTTTGGTGGTTCCAATCTTAACCCCCGAATTTTTTTTTAAATTCATGATGTTTTTGAAGACATTTGTGAAAAAGGTCGATAAAAAATTGTTAAGTAAAAAACCAATTTAAAAAAAAGGTCGTCAACATTTTTTGACTTCCACCCCCCCCCCCAAAAAATGAAATCCTGGCTGCGCCCCTAGCTGGGCTAGAGTGTTCACACAATCTACGTCCCCGGCAAGGCAACGACCAGGGGTCCAAGGCATGAGTGATGCCCTAGTCTTGACGCTTTTCATCAGCCCATGTGATACCAATACCACTATAGGTTATTTCGTAGACGGGATCTGTGCTCGTTGTAATCCCCTCCAGGTGATGTAATTGTGCAGGGATGATGTTTGCACAGAGGATGGCGATCAGCGCTATAACTGCACGACAGGCCACTAGTATCCTACCTCGAACGCCGACCAGTGCACCAAAGGAAAACAACCACAGCTTTAAGACAACGGCGATGCGAACAGCGTCCTCATTTACCTCTAGAGTGATGTCGGAAAGTGGAAGAGCTTACAGTGACCAGATCTATCTTCAAAGCAACCACAGCCCCATACGACTGAGTGTATGGGGCTGTGGCGAGCACGTGGCTGAGTGTATATATGTGGCGAGCAGCTCAGCACAAGTGTGCGAGCAGCATTGGTACGTGATCCCAAGCATTCTGCAGTCGACTCTGCCTTCCTTCTGGTCGCGTTACAATTAGATCAACTAGTTAATTGGCGAGAAGCTAATAAATTATAATTTAATGTTGAGAAAATTAGATATATATTTTACCTAAATGAGAAATTTAAAACGTTTTAAACAAACATATTGGTTTATAAAATGAATAAAGTGGTAATAATCAAACAGGAAGTTAAGCATAGGAATTTTAGGTGTGTTTGCATATGAAAAATTGCAGTTGCAAATACCACGTGCCCAAAGTACAGCATAGTAAATATTGTTTAACACAGTACTAAAATAGTAAAATTCGATATCGCGAACCACTGTAAATTTAGAACTAACAAACAAAGCGAAATATGTACATACATTATTTGAGTGATATACCATTATTTATTGGTTAGTGAAAAATAAATACCACACCATACTGTCTGGTTAGAGAAATATACATACTTCTTACAAAGTTGAGTGTGCAGAAAGAAACATACTTCTAATAAAGTTGAGTGTGTAGATAGCTAAGTCATCATAGTCTCAAAACAAATACAATGAGGCTTCTTTAAAAGAAATGATTGGAAGTTACCAAACGTTCCAGGGGACCCGAGCCCCTGTTTCAAAATTTCTGATCTGTTATAACGTTTATTCAAGGTTAATTGTAAGACGAATCTTAAAAATTCGAGTCATTAATGGCCGCAAATATTAACATCAAAGATCTTGATTATATTATTATTATTAACATTTATTAGGATTACATACAGAACAATAAGTTCCACAAAAATGCTCTCCTCTACACTTAGAGCGGCAAA
>JAQFYQ010000615.1:0-16123 GCA_034694885.1 Buchholzia appendiculata | reverse complement strand
ATGTTTAAAAGAGCAAGAACATAGTAAATGCATTATTATGTTAGTAGAGGAAGAATCAAAGTTCAAATGGGAAGTACCTGATAATCATTCAGAGGACCCCTCTGATTACCAAATATTTTGCATCAGGGACGATAATGGAAACATATCTGTAGCTCACGTCGCAAAAAACATATTTGTTAAAAAGCAGGTTGGTAATTGTGAGATTTTTGATCTTGTCATTCACAAATTGAATATTTTCACTATTCCAATGAATGATTCTATGACGTCAGCTACATTATACGCTACCAAGTTTCCGGAAATTAATTCGACAATGGTCAATGTCTACGAGACGCCCCTTAAAATGGCTGTCAATAGGAATGATGTTGACAAGGTTCTAATGTTGCTGGAGTCCGGTGCGGATGCCACAGTGTGCTACACTCCCCCGGGCAGAGAAGCGTTTTACTGTTTGGGAGGTATGAAACAAAATTACTACTGGTGTCAGAAGTTCAAATTGATGATTGAAATGCTAATTAGATGTGGAATAAATGTGAATGAATTGGATTTTGACGACAGAGACGCAGTTCTCGTTTGTGATTCTCACTCTTGGGCTGTTTATGAGATTTGCGAACCAGATATTAGTAATGCCTCGAAAAATTACAATATGAATGTGGAGAGTTTACACCCCTCTAAAAGTGGAAGTGCGTCTGTAAGTATTGCAGTTATACAGCTGCATCCTTCAAATAAACAATATACTAGATCTTTTATCGTTGAATCACCTTGTGGGTTTCGACCAATGGAACAGTTATCTGACGCTGATCGATTAGGCTGCTTAAAGTGTTTGAGCTTGTTTAATCACAAAGAACTTTGTGCCGTTAAAGCAGCGATCGAGTTGCAAGAATTTCAAGACAAACTGATTTTTTGGCAACGATGTAGAAGTAAAAAATAGATCTGAACTCATTTTATAAATCTGCCATTGTTTTCAGTGATTTACCGACCTACACACGCGGGAATTTAACGCACCAGAATCGGCTGAAACAAGCGAGAAAACTAATAACAAATTGTGTGTTAAATATTGCCGCCAGACGTGATATTGTAAAAGATAAAAACGAAAGAAATATCTTGCACTATGTAGCGATGGGTATCATGAAACACGATGCATTGAGTGACGAAATGCTGAAGGATATCAACGAAGGTCTTGTAACAGATGTTGACAACCATGGACGAACTCCTCAACATTACAAAGCGTTCTTCACTTCACTTGAAGGCGAGGCTAGTCCTTACTATTGGTTCCCGAGCAAAACGACTCATTGTATGGAGGATAATCACGGCAGAACACCGTTGCACTACCTAACACTGAAAGCCCGGCACATGCTGACACATTGGTCAGGGCCAAGTAAAGCTTCCACTTTAATAACCATTCATAGGGTTCGATGGAGTAACATGATTCAATCTGGAGCCAGTGCTACAGCTGTAGACCGTTACCAGAACACAACAGAGTTGATGGCAAATGATAAGAAATTCGTCAGTTGGATATTAAACTTTTTAAATCAGCGCGACAACCTAGCAGACCGAATCAGGGCTGAAATGAAAGGTCACCATAGAATCTGGTTAGAAATAGAATCGACACGTGAAAAAATTTATTCCATGAGAAAAAGCAAAATTATTGTACTCAATGTTTTCACAAATGCTTGGGCTTTGTTTCTTTATTCATACCGTTCCGACTGGAATGCACTCATCACCATGGAAATTAATTTATTTCTGGATCGACTGTTGACAGGCATACGAGAAACTGATTCACGATTTGAAGGGAAGGTTATTCCGGTTGGCAGTTCATATGATCAGACGAAGATAGGATTTCCCAGAGAGTTCGATTTCAGTATTGTCCTGAATCAATTTTCAAAGGTTTGTGATACCACTACGTCTCCGTCTTGCCCGCGCGGCTTTGTTTACGTGAAGAAAAAAACAGTGTGCAAAAAGAGAGGCGAACTTTTCCAGACGTTTTTTGATGCAGACGGCTACTTGCAAACAGAATATGTCAAACATACGTTTGAAAAATTAGTGGGTACAGTTCTTAAAGATCCAGAGTTATGGACCGAGAGCTCATTCTTTGATTTATTACTTCAAGAGCATGAAGTCGAGTTGAAATATCCGAAGAAAGTATGTGTGAATATACAACTGTTGGCAAATCCATTGCTCATGACTATCTCTGTAGATATGGTTCCCGTCATTCGTCTTCCTAACAATTGGTCTGACGACGTAGCTCAATTTTCTGTCTGCAATAATCTGAAATCGAACGGGTGTAACTTGGTTTTCGATCAGCCACAACAAATATATCCTTGGATTCCGATATCCCGTAAGTACGCGAGGATCTCATTCGCCCGCGCTGAAAGCTCATTGATCTACAACTGTCCTCAGTCCTTGAAAGCTGCATTCATGGTTGCCAAACACGTCAGCTTTGTTGCCGAAACTGCGAGTAAATTTCTCGTGCAATTTCATGGATCGTCGTACGTTTTGAAAACGGTGTTACTCCACTACCTTGCTGCTGATGCGAGAAGTAAAGTGAAGCGTATTGGTGATCTGATGTACTACAACTATGAGAGAGTCAATTTTACTTTGATTCAACGCTGGCTAAAGATGTTCTTCTCGTGTTTGCTCATATTTCATCAGCTCGATTATGTTCCTTCGTATTTCATGACAAGGCTTTGTCAGCCACTGCTAACGAGGGATTATCTACGCTATAACCTGACTGAAATGTCTTCCTTGAGCTCAATGAAAAAGATGGAGTTGGATAAGGATGCAAACACAATCATTCAACGTATTTCAGACAATGATATCGATGATTATGTATTGATTTTAGAACAAACAATTAGCCACCATTCGTACCAATGCGCATTGGCATTTTTTAACACAGAGATTACAGAACACTACTGTCCCGTTGCCATGCACGAGAATCCGCTAATGGAATATTTTAATTGTTTCAGATTTTATGCATATTTGAATCGTAGTTCTCTGTGACCAGGTTAACTGCGTAATGTTACCACCTTCATATGCTGTAGCTTCATCATTCAGCGGTAATTAACCACAAAACTGAAGTTTTTCGACGCATTTACTATGTTAATATTAAACTAAAACCTTTAATCTATATATCACGTTCTTTCATCTGACTGTATTCTGAAAATGTATAATCGTATGCTTGGATTGAGCGGTTTGAGATTACATAAATTCGTTTCAATATATCAATTCCCACATTCACGGAAGAGTAATAATCTTTACCGTGCAAGCCACGTTGTTAGCTTATAAATACACAGCTTATTCCTCTGCAATTTAGTATATTCAACTTTTCATGCTGATATTATAATGTATTTTCAAAATGTGTTTTCAATTAAAACTGAAGTGTGTCTTAACGTTTTAAAATATCGACTTGCTATCGATTCCCACAATGTTTCTCCATTTGAAAATGTTGTATATATTCTTTATTCGTCAAGATCATGACAGAAAATACAAGGTAATAAACACAAAAAACACAACAAATATTTTACGACAAATAATATTAAACCGATTCACAATGCAGAATGAATACACAATCAGACTGAAATAAATTTGTCACAAAAGTCTATACAATTTAATTCATCAGATATCAAACGTAGAAGTACACAGCGTTATGAACAAACTAAACGAAAAGAAATAAAGAACGTCATAACAAAGGATGACAGCGAGAGTACTGAAAATCGACTTTTAATTTAATAAAGCTTTCATAAAGTTACTTACGCGAAGAAAATAATTCCTAATATTATTATGAAAGCATGAAATTGTACAGTGTAAAGCAAAACATTGAATCATGTAACCAACAATTCCCTCAGGGAAAACCTTTTCCAATAACGCACTATATGAATCATTTAACACAAATTTGTACTTTGTAATTAACCCAACAAGGTCATTATAATCACGCTTATTAAACATGCTATCGTTCGAAATTAAACCCTTGTTATGTTGAGCCGTGAGAAATTTGAACCTGAGATGGTCATATAAAGCATGAAAAGGCCAAATATAACAGAAGAACTGACACTGTTCAATTGTAGGCAAATTAGTGGCAAATCCCACCCTGAGACTGGCACATCTAAGACCAAAGTTGCAGTGTCCACAATTTAGTCGATACAAACTAACACTCGGAAATTGGTTCCACTTGTTGCAATTTAAAATGGCAAAATTCTATTGGCAACAAATAGGCCAATTTTAAACTCTACAGTTGTTTGTGTTCTTTGCAGTTGTTTTCATCAGGGCCGTATTTATGGGTGGTTTTTGGGGTTTAAACCCCCCCCCCGAAAATGTTTGTGTTCTTTAAAGTTATAATGTTTCCTGAAGAAATTTTTGAAAAAAGGTCGTTTTTGAGGTCAAGCAGCCCCCCGAAATGAAAATTTTGAAAAATAGATCGTCACAATTTTTCAAACTCCCCCAAAATGAAATCCTGGCTACGGCCCTGGTTTTCATTGTTAACGAAATAAACCTATTTTGTGCCGTACAATAATATTTTGCATGAAAAGTAAGTGAGACCGCAAATACCGCTCCAGCTTGAAAAGATTCAAAAACTACTGCTCTAGGCTTTAAATTATGTGACTTTTTGAATTTGTCAGAGTATTCGCTGTTATGTGATAAGAGCAAACCTATCAAATGCTTGGGCTCATCAAACATTTTAACTGAGCTAAATCAGTGTGAAACATAATGATTTTCTTAATTTTTTTAAATATTTTCTTAAATAGTTTTCTTAATGAAAATAGTTCAAAGCAAACGCTAGCTGACCATTAAGCCTAGGCGTGAAACCCTCTATAGAATTGAAGTTACAGACTAGGGCAGACTTTCCCGGTGATACCGGTGTCACTCAGCGGAGCTCAGGTCATGACACCTGACTGGTGACACTAACCCGCTAACACTTGTGACACTGGTGACACTTACCCTGTGACGCTGGGGTTAATATAAATTCATGGTTAGCAGCGTCTCTGCCGTTTTACATAGAAAAATTAAACATTGACCTTCTACTTATTAGTTTATATTTTTCCATAGAACGTTCATATAACTCTGAGCGGAGTTCTGACGATCTACTTCTTAAAGTTAAATAAAAGTCTTAACATATTAAAACGCATTCTGAAATTCAGGCAGTATTTTGCTATTGGTATCAGATTAATCCAGAGTTGATAGTTGTGAGTAGTTAGAGGCACAGCACTGTCGATAGAAATGACACTGTAACGCTAACTGACTCTTTATAATCAACCAGTGTTAAGCATGGAAGAGTCTTTATCCAAGCAGCATTTTGAACACCTTATTGTAGATGTAAATAACTCATAATCTGGAGCTCAAAGTTAATAGCATTTATTTCAATTAATATTTGTGTAGACATAGAAGTGAGGTTTTTGTTATTAACTGTTATTTGTAGCAAAATGATTCAGGCGCAAAAGAATTACATATGTCGGCGAAGTAGAAATGGAAAAGGAACATCTGACTAACGAAGCCTGAGCATCAACTCATTTGCATGATCCATTCATTCGACTGAACATTGGAAAATTCGCAGAGAGCTGTTTTTCTCAAAGATACAGGCTAAAACTTGTTATATATTTGGCCTACCATTTGTACGGCATGGCACTGTCCTGCATGGCCTCTGTACGCCTAGTGCTGTCCTACCTATCTCGGGCGTGAACTGATACCGTCATAATCGGTGCGCGGCCTGGTTTCGTCCTACCACGGCATGGTATTCGTCCTACCACGGCCTAGTACCGTCCTACCATGGCCTGGTACCGACCTACCACGGCCCTGTACCGTCCTATCTCAGCCTGGTACCGTCCTACCACAGCATGGTACCATCCTACCACGGCCTGATACCGTCCTACCACGGCCTGGTACCGCCCTACCACGGCCTGGTACCGCCCTACCACGGCCTGGTACCGTTCTACCACGGCCTGGTACCGTCCTACCACAGCCTAATACCGCATAGTCAGTGCGCGGCTTGGTACCGTCCTACCACGGCCTGGAACCGTCCTATCACAGCCTAGTACCGTCCTACCATAGCCTGGTACCGTCCTAGTCAATGCACGGCCTGGTACCGCCCTAGTCAATGCACGGCCTGGTACCGTCCTACAACAACGGTATGGTACCGTCCTACTACGGCCTGGTACCGTCCTACCACGGCCTTTGATTGACTGGATGTCTGATTTGATTGACTGGGTGTCTGACTTGATTGACTAAAAGTAAACACCAAATCCGTTGAGCAATATCTTCAAACACTACAACCAGACAAACTAATATCACAACAACCACCAACCATAAACAAGACAGAAGAAATCCGTAACCCGCAATACCAGACAAAGACTCTCACCAACGAATTACCATTCCTCTTCTCGTTCCTCCATAAAATCAACCCACAAGCTCATCCCTCTCCTCTCTGCCAATTATGCAAAACCTACAACCACGACATTTCTCACCTCATCTCATGTTACTCAATGAAAACCAGCATGGAATCCCTGGTACTATGGGGTGACCCTGAAGCAGTGGCGAATTTACTTCAGCTGTGGGAGGGAGCTCTGGCGGCAGCCGGAGGTGGAACGGGGCCCTAGCCTGACGGAGGCTAGGGCGGGACACGAACAACAAACAACTTTGACTAAACGTCAGACCTGATTAATTGATGTCATTCATGTATTACGGCAGTGCCTACAAGACTTTTCTCTTTCTATGCATAACGTTTGTGGATAGTTCTATATACAACGTGTGAGAATGAAGGTTGTACTTATTTATCTTTGTAAATATGTATAGTTTATAATGCAGCATATTTCGGATGTTTAAACGCTTTTCAATTTCTTAGATTTAGAATCGTTTATATTGATTTGTTTTAATTCTACTGTCATTATTGCACACAGAAGCTCTAATAATATTATAACAGACAGTTATATCATATTGAATTTGCGAATTTGGTCTTCGGATGGAGGGGGGGGGAGGCAGCCGATCATTCTTTTACCGGATACTATTTTCTGGCTTTATTTGGGTCATTATTCCTTCCCAAATGTATGTTCTCCTTTATCCAGATTCAGTTATAACCACAAGAAGCACCAATAAATTAAAAGGAAATCTTATCTGAGGGGTGGGGGGGGGGTCAAGAACGGATCCCAATGTTAATTTGGGCATAAGTTTTCTATTTAGCTCACTCAAAGTAGAGTTTAACGCAGAGCACGCATTGGTTGGACGAAGAATATGTGAGCTAGTTCGTTGATTGCACAGTGTACAGTGTACATGCATGTTTTTTGAATGTAAATGCATATATGTAAATGCATATATATGTAAATGCATAACTGTGCTCTCGAGTTTTATTGCCCGTGTTGTGTTCAAAAATCTCGCTTCTTAATTGGAGATGTATTTTGAATCCAGGCGTGTTTGACTAACCTTTTTAACCTAACCTCTTTAACTTTTTTGACGTGTGTTGTCTGGCTTTTTTTTATAGTGATCGTTATATTTTTGATCTCTTTCCTTTGTGTGATGCTGGAGTATCTATGTAATAGTTTTTACGTCGGGTATCTAAGGTTTTGTAGTACTATATTGTTTCTAAAAGAACTTTTGTATTTTCTTTCTGAAATGCAACGATTCTTTATGGCCAGGACGGATGTGTGCCACGGTCCTGCTGTAAAACCAGCTCGCCAAGTTTCCTTGACGCCCTTTAGCTGCGTGGTGTCGGTCCTAGTTGGACTACATTGTTGTTGTTTATTTGCTTGTCTGTTTGAATATCCCCGGCACTTCCTATTTGCGTAGTCCTCGAAATGCCTGTAGCTCATTGACGCAGCCGTGAATGGATCCTAGACCTTGGTGCTAGCATTGTTAGCGTTGTTGTTTCAGACTTCTCTGCAGCTTGTCTTAGTGAGTAGACACCCCTGACTTCTTTTGGCGCTCTCTTGAGTCACGTTACTGGTCACATGATTGTCTAACTGTATAAGATCTGACCCAGGCCGCGGGCCCCTAACTATCCTTATATGGGTACGTGTCATGACTGTCCCTCTCCCGATCCATCTTGTTCACTATATATTCACTATTTGTGTGTATTTGCTACACTTTGATTTGTATATAAATTCTCTATTTTGAGAGTTAATTATTGATAGCTTGCCTATAATCTGCGTATCAACTATTTTACTTGTATTATCTCTCTATTTGAATGTACAGTACAGTATATTATTTGAGTGTTTAATCTCTCGATTTAGAATAAGTATTAACTATAATTAGATTATTTCGAATTGTATGACATGCTAGTTCTTTGATTTGTTCTCAATCTATTCTATTAGTTATATCTATTAGCCATTTACTTACATATTGCTATTCGCTGTTTGATATTTTGCCAACCAGCTAAAATATTTCCTTCTGTTCACTGTCATGTTGATTGTCTGCGTAACTATAAGTTTCTATTGCTATTAGAATATATTGTGCAACTAAACACATCGACATCGTCTCCTAATGTCTATTACGTTTTAATATATTAAATATAATAAATAAAGTAATATACACTTAACTGAACAACCTACCAAAGTTGTGTACTGACTGACTGTGTTCGGGTTGCTACACCTGGCGATAGCCATCCAAACTCTAGGTCACACTGCCATTGGTAGAACCTACAGATTGTGATCTTTCTGAGATGCTGATAGTGCTCACAAAGCCCTGATCAACCAAGTCAAGATCTATTTACCTCATTTACCTCATGTAATGGACTTAACTGGACAGGAATATATTTCTATTGATTGAGTATTTGGCGGTTACAGTCAGTCAATACAAAGCGTTGTCATGAGCCTAATAAGCGACTGCAAGAAGTTAACGATAACATTTTCTAGAATTTTCCAATCCTGGAATAATTTGACAGTCTTATGAGCACTCGACTTTCTTGTCTCAAATTCCCAGTTCCTAATAAACGGCAAACGAATGCTTTCAAACAAACGAATACCTTCAAACGAATACTTTCAAGGATGAAAAGGCAAGCGAATACTTTCGCCCCACCCACACAAAGTAATTAGATAAGAGAGAGTACGTTTAGTATGAGTTTACAATTTTAAGTGTTTCAATTATGACAATAAACAAATATAGCTAGACACATTTAGTAAAGAATGCATTGGCATACATTTGCATGTCTGGCATGTTTTCTGGTACTAATTATTGTTAGAACCAATGGCTTATATTTTCTTTTTTTTACATTTAGACCGTTCTTTTGCAACGTAGCAAATACTATGCAATTATACATCGTACAATGGCCGCACTTTGTTCCGTTCATTCAACTGATTTGGACAAACATGATTATAATTCTGGTATTTTTTTAATACAATATAGAATGTTAATATTGGGAATGGCAAGCAGATACGAACGACTCGTCTTTCATTATCAGGATTGAGATCGATCGCTTTCTTGTGGTTCCAAAAGCAGTCGGTCAAATTCAGAAAAATAAAAGTTTTCTGTTATTCTAATGTAAAACAGTGCTCTAATGCTAGATTTGTATAGACTATTGGATTTGTGTTTAAAGAACTGTTTTGGTGTTGGACTTGGTCTCAAATTCTATAAGGTCTTGCTCATGGTCTCGAACCCTAAGATCTTGGTCTTGTTCTTGGTCTCGAACCCAAAGGTCTTGCTTTTGGTCTCGATCCTCCCGGTCTTGGTCTTGGCCTCGGACCGTCCGGTCTTGACAATAAGACTGCTGTATCTACGTTTCACAAAGTAATATTTAAAGTATATGATCCGCTTCGTAAGCGGATATGTCCCAAGGTTGTTAGTTATCTGACTATTCAATAAAAAATACAATTGCTTTAATGCAGCAGCCGATCGAATCTGTTTGGATTATTTCGTGCAGTTTTTGTGAAGTTCCTCTCATAGAAGTATTGTGAATATAATGGCAGTGCAAGCAATAGAGTGTTATCTATCTAGGAGAGTAGTCAGAAAGGGGTGCCTGTCATTGGGAGAGTAGAAGGGGAGGCTGGGAAGGGATATCAAAAGGGGTGCCCAGTAGGGGGATGCAAGCACAAAAAGCCCCAGGAGGCTTTCCTTTCCCGGGTACCCGCATGCAGTTGGAAACTAGGTCACGCAGCTATAGTGCGAAATAGTCGAGCTATCGTCAAAATTAATTAACTACTGGTGTGGCCCTAACCCTAACCTTACCTTGAACCCTATCAACCCTAATTTGACCCCTAAAAACCCTACTTTAAACCCTGTAAAATTTTCTAATAATAGGCTAACTGCATGCGGGTACTCGGGAATGCATCGCACTGGACTCTAAGCCCGGATTCCACTTCAACCGCTCCAGCGTGATTAAAGTGCGTCACGGCTACGCTGCACTGTTATGAGTGCTTCGATACCATTGACTGTCATTATTAATTATCCGGAAGTAGTAATGCACACACAAGCTGATAAAATAGGCCAAAACCATGCTCCCGTACCGCGCGCGATAAACAGGGTTGCTTTGAATATGGAACGGTGAACGTAATCGTACAACAACTATAAAATCGATTTAGTTCATCGAGAATATTTGAGCCGTGAAAAATTGTGTTTTTACCAGATAAGCGCTGAATAATGATTTGTTTATAATAAAAAATAATAATAAACAATTTTGGAGCCACCGTTGCCCTACAACATTTTGTTCCGTCAACTTCTATGTACTACTATGAATAATTGCACTGCTACAGAGTAACTCGTCCAATATTGATGTCGGCCCTTCCCGTTGTAGAAGTGTCAAATACGGTGTAAATGTCAGTATACAGTACATGTAAGTGTCAAATACGGAGCAACAACAGGCAACACTTTCCGACATGTTCTTCAATCTAATTATGCAATAACTAATTATCTTCTTATCTGTGAGTATCTGTACAATACTTCAAAATCAAACTTTGGAAAATATTGCAAGTAACCTTCTTTAAAATAAGAGACTTTCCCACTTCTCTAGATTGATATTTATTATAAACAATTATTCCGGGATTTATTTCATTATTCCCGTAAAGCCGTGTGGCGCAGTGGTAGCGCACACGCCTACAGTCACAGAGGTCTCGGGTTCGACTCACAATGTAGTCATTTCAGGCTTCAAACTGTGGCCATGCGTTTTGGGCGGCATGCAATGCTGGAAATTCCCCAACATTATTTTACCAAATTGTGTATTCAGACAATTTCTGATTATACTATTAATATTCACCTTCTGTGCTGAATGACAATAGGCCACCACCGGTGCACATTTCACATCTTCAGGGGATTAATGGTATCATCACGTAAAGTGACGGAATACCGTGGAGCTGTCCTCGAACAGAGCATTTCTACATTCTTTATTCATTCCTAATTATGATCTGTATGAAGTCTAGCAGTAACCATGGACGAGAATCTTTGGCGATAGTAACAGCAGCTGCAAACTCCGAAACAGATCCGTAACCGGGGGAGGGGGCGAATATTGGTACGATCCCCTTCCATGTCTCGATGACTCCTGTCACAGTTAGATTCTTGAATGAAAAATGAACGGAATGTCCCCGCTCTCCGCTCGTCACTGTTGCGCCCAGAGTGGAATTTGTCGGGGGGGGGGGGGGTTGGGGGCTGGGGTTCGACCCCCTGGCGGGTGTCCCGATTTCCCACCTCGCATGGGAAAAAACCCAGGGGGTCGGTTTTAGAACGAACCCAGGGGGGTCGGTCCAATTTTGGACCGTCGCCACCCCTCCCCCTCTCGTCGGAATTTTTTTTACCGTTGCCACACCCCCCCTGCTCGTCAGACCGTTCGACCCCCACCTCATTTCCGACAAATCCCACACTGGTTGCGCCCCTTCGCCAAAAGCTGGGCTCCCTCCGTTGTTATTAAGCTGGTTACGATTCCGCGCCGACTGCAGATGTTCAGATGCAATGAAGTTTGCCACTGGTCACTGAGTGCACTGCGTCAGCGCTTGGTAGAACTGAGGTTGAGAATAATTCAGATAAGATTCGAGATTGTATGAGATCTATTAATAGCAAGAACTCAGCTCACGAGATCGAATTTGACCAAGAACATTATTACATTTAAATGATTCTGCCCTTTTGAATAATTTGCTTCAATTCCGAGATTGAAATTTGAATTGTAATTGTGGAGACTGATCGCATTATATGACTGCATTATATATTTTAAAGTCTTTCAGAATCGTTAGAATATCTGTAAAGTAACTCAGTGACTTATATTCTGGGAAAGTCGTACTTTGGTTCCCATTCAAAATCAAGGTCGAAGCCTATTCATGATATAAGTATAATTTTTGGAACCTTGTCCCCAAATGGCAAGAAAACTTAGCTCCGCCCCAACACTCAAATCAAAGTGTTTCTAACATTGTTTGCGCTTCTTTGACTCAGTTTGCCTTTCCCCACGCACCATGCCACAGTCCCGCCAGCTTTCCCGGGTACCCGCAAGCAGTTGAAAACTAGGTCACGCAGCTCTAGTGCGAAATAGTCGAGCTATCGCCAAAATTAATTAACTACTGGCCCTAATTCTAACCCTAACCCTACCTTGAACCCCATTAGTCCTAATTTGACCCCCTAAGAACCCTACTTTGAACCCAGTAAAATTTTCCAATAATAGGCTAACTGCATGCGGGTACCCGGGAAAGCGTCCCGCCAATGGAGCATTACAGCGGGAGTCATCGATCTAAGTCCACGGTACTGGTAAAACAAGAGGACTTCATTAATCCGACGTTCTTACATTGAGCTTAGTAATTGTTATGTACTGCTTAGTATGAGGTCCATTTAATGCTTAAATTCCCCAAGGTACCAATTATACATATTGCACTAAACGTCAAGAGCAATAGTCCAAAAGGCCTATTTATCTTGACCTCTAAGAATTAGGGTAATAACAGTACAGAATTTTCTCATCGGAATGAATGGTTGAATGCTGTTTCCTGGAATATTATGTATTTGACGCTCAAAGCGAGCGTCATCAGTTTTACGGATGGCCATTATGTTTCGCGCACAAACTTAGCCGATTTTAAAGTATGTTACAAACCATTGTGTTCGCTCATTGTAATAGTCTGAAATATTGGATAAATATTAGTTTCTCACTTTGAATCTTGTTCCAATTTTACATACTTGTGGCAGAACACTAATCTAAAGGAACAAAGGATGCTTCTATTCCTTTATTCGATAATAAACTATTCAAACATGTCTACGTCAGTGCATATCGGCGTGAGGGACTTATTCACATGGGAATTATGGGATCGTTTAGGCGGCTCCAGGCATTTTCATTTGGGGGACTTCATATTTTTGACGAGTGGGTGGGGGGAGGCGGCGTACCAAATAAAATGTTTGACGAGCGTGGGGATGGCGGCGCACCCAACAAATTGGTTTTAAATAAAAATTTGGAGCCTTGGGTTGAATTTTTGTGACAAAAGATACGCGCCGCCAATGCATGTGATTTGCTGATATGGGACCATAACTCTATAGCAAGAATCGAACCCAGGATTCTGAAATTGTGACTTTCTTGCTCCAAACCTGAGCAAAGTCATATGCACTGACTGATATTCTGTAAAACAAGCTACAGAATGACGAAACTAAACCTTCGAGAAATAATGTATTTTTTAATTTATTCTAAAATTTTAAATTATTAATAGTTTGCTACAGAAAATCTAGCCTAAAATCTGTTGTATCGAGAAGAAATAGAACAATTTTGCTGTCAAAGAGATATCACTTGAAATCATCTTTTTTGCAAGTGAGGACCTTTGGTTCACTTAGTGTTTCAGTGTAATTATGATAACCAGTCAAATTTGAAGAGAATACATGCATGCAAATCGTTCCAACCCCTTATCTGAGGTTGTTCTGTAGAATTTTTTTTTTCAGCGATTCCATGTTTTTAATTCACAACTACACCTTCGGTCAGAAACATTTCCCGGATGCAGACAAGTTTTCTTGAGGCTCATAGGAATTATTTACAACACAAAGCCTGCAACATGCGCCGTGAGTTGTGGTGTATCCGATGACGAATCACTGGGATGGACTCGTGCTGTACGACACTTGGACCACATAGTTCAGACGTGCCTTGCAATCCAACTAGCCATGTTGACCGCGCGCCAGACTAGATTAATCACAATTTAATCTACTACACATATATTTCAGCGCGCGTACGACCAGATATACGACAGCGTGAAGTCGTGACGTCATGTGTTTGTGAGCACACGTATTAGCAGTTACCCGATGAATGATACAATACTAATTAATTAATTAATTAAGATTAAATATTTCATATACTTTTGAACGAGTGCAGAATAATGAAGTACCTTACTTATAAATGCGTTTAAAAGTCAATATACCTGATTATATCACAGCCAATGCATAAAAACATTCAGCAAATTGCATTTGACAAGTTTGTAGTGAAGAATATATTTGTTCTAAAGCATATTTATCTAAAAACGGTACTAAGGAAAATTTGACTTGATTTCACTTGACTTTATGCATTGGTGTGACTATCGCCCGCATTAGCCACCCTGAAACATGCCTCCACGTGGTCCTGTCCTGGGTTAATCTTCCCGCTTCCTGTATCGTTCTACAATCTTGCCAATCCCCTCTGATGCAATCAAGTGAATTAACCGTCTTTTTCAATAACCATAGTTTTTCAATAACCAAAGTTAATAGTATTACTTTGTATTAGAAAGGTATTGTGAATCCTACAATTAGAAATTCATCATAAGGAGTCAGATTGCCATTGTGTCAAATACATTGACCGCGCGTCAAGCCCTGAAATAATGTTACTTAGTTCAATACCTTGCGTTATCTTTTGAGGCATGTTACGTCATTAAATAAAAATTATACTCTAAAAAATATGAACACAATATTAATAATATTAAAAAAAATCAAAACCAAATAAAAATGACAAATTAAATTGAAAAAAATTTGTTTAGAATAAAAGTTTGTTTGAATAGAAACACACAGTATAAGCAACAATGACTGTTGATCATAACGAAGCTTAGCCTATACATACACGTTTTTATTCTCTCAAAAACATCTGCTGTAATAGCCCGATGACTTTTAAGTAATATTAGGCAGATATTTAATTCTATTGGATATTTACAAGTAGGGCCTTTGGGTTCTGCACTTTGAATGGTACGTTGAAGGTAAAGTATATTATTGGTATTGTCATTTTAACCTGTATGCTAACTTAATTATCCTTATGAAATTTTATCTCAGGCCTAATAAAAGAGACTAATAAGAATATGTTATATGTTATATATAAGAATATGTTATTGTTGAAAGAAACATAAGCTTTTGAATGGTAAGACGAATGAAGATATACTGTCATCGGACAAGTCCAGGCAAACGCACATAGCAATGCCACCGATCCACAGGAGGTATGAGGTGAGTGTAGATAATACTCCATTACCGTGCTGCACAATTAATGGATAATAACGGAAAGCCTGAGGTCGCTCGCAATAAGTGTGGTGTTCATCGAATATTGTATCAATTGATACATTTGTCCGAAGCTCGATCTAAATCACTTAGCGCAAACAATTACGGCCCATGCCGGGATTTGATCTCTTACTCCTGTCTGGGGCGAAGGACATCGCCACTACACCAGATAGAAGCTTCAAGATGTGACTATATACCTTCACACCTATTACATGCGCTCTGACTTCTCCAATTACTCAATGTATTGACTTGTCAAATGCTACGCAACAGTGTATGGATGTCAACTTTGTCGCAATACAACACCAGCATCAGTACGATGTGCTTACCATAATCGTCAGCCCGTAGACACTAAATGAATGCATGAGTTCGAGTAATGAACGAAAGGTTCTTCAGATTTTTTTGAGCTGAAAGATTAAAGACAGAGAGAAACATACTCTAAAATGAAGAGCATTAGCAATATTGCAATAATTGCAATTTGTGTTTAGAAACTCGTGTTGTGATTCAACTTGTATTGATATCAACGATTTACGCTTCAATGTAATCGCATTCAAATGGGCGAATGTGACTACGTATTTCAGTGCACTTGTCTGAAAGATATCAAACTGAGCCTCAATTATCAAGTATCTAGTACGTTACTAGTATGTTACATTGCCGCATACTATCAGGTGGCTAGAGCTGTTAGAGACGGCTGTGTTCTCATCTATCATAATAGGCGGCGCGTAGCAGAGGCTTGGGGGGGGGGGGGCTTAGAATACCAATT
>JAQFYQ010000614.1:0-16126 GCA_034694885.1 Buchholzia appendiculata | reverse complement strand
TTATCAGCTATTGTGTTTTCATTCTAGCTTGAATTATGGCGCCGGTTAAATAAGTGATGCATATTATTATTATTATAATTGCAGCGCATTACGTTGTTCTACATATCTGCCCATTTTTTAAATGAATTATTCACAATTAATCGAGTGTAAAATGAAGTGGCCATTGCCTGTACGGGAAGGACCTTTGGCCACTCACCCGTGCTCATCTGGCCTAGTGGATCGGTGGTTGTCAGGCGCAGTAATACGCAAGACAAATAACCATCGCCAGGACCTGTCTTCGGACAGAGAACTATCATCATCATCATCATCACCATCAAAATAAAGTGATTACTTTTTTATCAATGTACATAATTATAGCCTTCATAGTACATACACGATTCGCTTGTACAAAAGAAGACGGGAACCATTAAACATGAATATAAAAAAATTATGAATCGTTCAAAGCTTTGATATATACTAAAAGTTGTATTAATTTCTCACATAAGAATCAATAATAATAATAATAATAATAATAAATAAATAAATAAAAATGCTAAATATTTCCAATGTCCCCCAGGAATCTGCTCCTAGCACAAACGCACTGACAAACTAGATTCCTTCAAGTAACCTGCCAGACTCCACAGTATTTACTATAAAGCATCAGCGCTGGGATCTCATTATAAAACAGAGCCAAAAACATCTCTGTAAAATTCCACTGCCAGACCAACTGGACGCGTTCAAAATCCCGATTGGTTCACATGATTAAGCTAATAACATCTGCAATTCTGCATGCCAGAATAGCCGCGAAACATCTCTGATCATTTCGCTAGAGGGCACTAGTGTGTGCAATGTACAGAAATCAATAACAATCCATCCAGTCAGCGCAACTTCAATTCATTCAGCAGATGGCGACGCGATTTGATTTTCGCCAAGTCTAATAAAATGTGTACAAGATACAGGACAATAACAGTAATCGCCAAATAACTAACAACGAACCACAGTATAACTTTACCTACATGATTTAAACTTAAATGTTGGCTTACATTTGGAATTAGAGAAGTATCTTCTAAAATAGAATATGATCACAAGATATCCGTTCACAGCGACTTCTGTAAAATAGAGGTTACAATATTATCTAGGTTTTCCAGCAGCATCACAATATTTTAAACGTCTCTTCATATATTTTATGCACATGATTGAGTTCATTTCTTGCACGTTTCATCAGTAGGCTAACTACCATTACTAGCACATTGCCAATTCTCTATAACGTCAGAGCCTTACGCTTTCATAGAGTAACAACTCTTTCTTATTATAATAATGATTCTAATCAAATAATTTATTATTGTCATCATCATCATCATCATCAACGTTTGACGTAGGTTTCTCCTTCTCAGTAAGGGCTAGACGAATCATATATTTTGAAGTCTCTCTTCTACGGAACACGGTCATGTGCATCCTCCACATGTGCATCCTCCACATGTGCATCCTCCACATGTGCATCCTCCACATGTGCATCCTCCACATCCTCCACATGTGCATCCTCCACATGTGCATCCTCCGCATGTGCATCCTCCACAATCCGCATGTGCATCCTCCACAATCCACATGTGCATTCTCCACAAGTCCACATGTGCATCCTCCACATGTGCATACTACGCGTTCCATTCCAATCTCTTTATATCGGATCTTGCACATTCCAGCCAAGTCTTCCTATTTCCATATCTACCTCTTTCCCCAGACACCATCATGGACTGGCATGCCCAAATCAGTCACAGTCACTGACATCATCGTGTCGAGCAATGTCAACAAGTGCGATCTACTGGTCATAAGCTGGCAACAAATGTTCTTCATACATTATTGGTCCTTTGAGCTCACACGGTATCCTTCTAGCAGTGACAGACTAGTGAATAATTCACATCGGCATTATTACGCAAGCGTGTACCGAACTAAGGCCCAAACATGCAGCAGAAGATCAGACGGCGGCTCAAACTTCAAAGCCGGTTTAACTAAGTCAGGCTTGGGCTTGTATTACCAATGTGTGGGAGGTCAACAAACATGAGTACACAGGAATACTACCTCACACACTCAGATACTACACAAGCTATTCCTCGCCTATGTACTACTAGACACCTTACTGTGTGTATGACTAGTCCACATCAGCAAGGCTTACGGTTTTTTAATATGTACCTCGAGTTGAATAAGCAACGGAATTGAGGTACTGGCCTAGGTGGTACAAATAGAAGTCAGTGAATGTCATAGATAAAAGGTTTCTGTCAGACCGACTGATGCTTCTAGAACAAACAAGTCAGTCAGTGCTCAGTGTGCATGACTCATCACTCACACACGAATTGATACATTGTCTGATCAGACTGGCGCTAATATCAGCCCTGAAGCAGATCACACAATGTATCAGTATTGTCTAGAGACTAGACACAGTTTAATGCAACAAACAATCTAATTATAATTGCGTCAGAGTCAATAGTCTTGTCAGCATCACACTCACCGATAAACATGGAGCATTGTAGTTACAGCGCAATAAAAGCCACATGAAACTTACAAATACACTTCAGCACAAAGACCAGTTTAATAATAATTGACAGGCTATACGAATCGCCAGCATGGTAGCAATCAAGCGTTCAAGTTGTGTTTCTATCGTAACCCGCTCACAACGTGCAGAATAAATCTGCACAGTCTTGTTGAAATGCGACAAGTTTCCGTTTTCTGTTATTTGCACCTTGCAGGAAAGTGTAGTTTACTAAGCTTGTTACAACTTCATTCATTGACATGAAGCGACAAAGCAGCTACATGCCATGTTGACTTTCTACTCATACATGTCAGAACGTTCACCGGCGCCAAGTTCTGACAGCAAAAAAAACCTAGCAGAATAATATCTAGTCAAATATCTCACATCAGCTGTTGCAAGATTTGTCAATGACATAAAGAGAAGCGCTATTTGTAGGAGTATAGTAGTAGAGCAGACGACCTTGTAAAGCTGACAAAGAAAAGAGCGGCATGCGAAATTCTTCTCATAAAAACCTTATCATTGTCATTCATAACTGTCATCTTAGTTAAACAATGTGTGACGATACAATTATTATTAAATAACTTAGATAATATTAAGAAGCTACTATGGAGACAACCTGACATTAGATCTTTTCCCTTCATGCCTAAGATGAGACAATCATTGCGAATGCCTGAGATTACAATGCACCTGAATATGATAGGATTAGAAAAATTGATTAGATAGAATTGCAATGGGAAATGCCAGCACTGGGATAATAGATGACAAATCGATTTGCAGAACAAAAATTAACAAATAAACACACAAAAGGAACATTTTTAACACCATAGATACAGAATCAAATGCCAAGCAAAGAAACAACTAGATTGATTTGCACTTAAAGCAGAAATCAAACAAAAAAAATCAAATTTGCACAACATAGTATTTAATACCTTATGTCTGGGCCTAACTGAAAATACCCTGTCTCGTCTCACAATCCACAAATCCTGGGATGCATGAGAAAATAAATGCAAAACTTATGATTACCTTTTTGAAACTTTTAAAGACTAATTTAAATAATATCATTTCTAAACGATTTAATAACACAGCTGCTCAGAAAAAACACCATATTCATACCTTGTTATAATTTATTTATTTAGTCTAAAGTTTCTAATTACATGTTCAAAGTATCATTAAATTACAATACTTAATGTTACAACATATAGCTAGCTATAACATAATTATAAATAATGTATTAGGCCTAATCATGGAATTTGAAATAATATATATCTACTTCTTTATATAATAGGAAAATAATTAATAGTACTCAAACGGCAGTACGCATTACTTAGTGTAATTTTAGTTCAAGTTCAATCAATAGGATATTTGCATTTTTATAAAAACAACATTTGGGGAAAATACTGAAATACGAAATCATATGCAAAATGCCTACATATATTTGAGCAAGTGCGTGTGCGCATACACACACAAGCTCACACACAAGCAAACTAGAATGCATGCATGCTGCTCTGCATGACAAAGCCCTTCGCATCAACAATAATTCTTTAGACCATCATACAAGAATCAAAAGGCCAACGAAAATCATCAACCCATAATCTAGACACTATGTTCCAAAATTATCAACGATAAAGTTTCATAGGCAGAATCAAGCAAACTACCAAACACTAATATAGGCCTTCTACAGAAGAAAACAAAAAGCGATTTACAACGTCACTCTGAAACAAGACTAGTAAAACACACAATAGCTTGACTTCATTCTCCACTCGACCTCTGCAGGGTGTTGCAGAAGAACATTATGTGAAATATTTCTAACCAACACACATCAGGTGAAACTCGCACACAACAATCTAAGTCACACCCCACACACAAAGAGAATATAACAAAGAGAATACATATCTAAGCCTTCACATTTCAAGCTACTTATATCCCAACTTTCGAACCTTCTACAGAACTCGCAGTAAATAAAAAATATGGCACAACTGAAGGCCTATATCTGACATGCCGCATTTCAAACAAATAATATATTTGTTCAAAATCGCTTCAAACCAAAAAACTATGTGGCTCTGTATATCTACTCTCATCATCGAAACATATGCTGCAATAAATTCCAATAAAATATAGAATTTGTGCAATGAAAAATCACGTCAAACTCTTTCACACAGGTGCACCAGGAATGAATGACTAAGATCTATGCACTCAGAAATCCACACACAAACTTGAAAGCCAACTAATCATCACTTTCTGCACATACATACACACAAACACACACACACACACACACAAACACGGGCATACATACATGATTGGACGAGCTATAGAGGACACTAAATTCACCATAGAGCTAAACGTGTGACAAGAAATTCAATTAGTAGACAAGATTTGAATATTTATCCAGTTATTAATAGTGTTCAAATCTTATCAACACACAGATTATAGAAGCTCATCAGAGGATCAGAATTGAAGTGATGATTCATAATGGATGACTGTAAAAAGCAGACGACACACATACGAAAATTCACTGGACAGTCAATGGTACTCCAGTGTTACTGCTCAATCACTGAGAATATTAACGCTTGTTCATATATGCAAATAATCCTTCGTTATTTTATAATGAATAATAATCTAAATCTCAAATTTTTTGAATTGTCAAGAATAAACACAAACAAAAGAACTTTGTCAGCCAGCTCGCTGTGACCGATAAGCCGGGCCCATGTCCCACATAGACATCTCTTGACACAAGGCTGAAGTGAGTGCTTTAAATTGTGGACTTCAGAATTATGAATGCAACGCTGTACAAGCAAAGTACAATATTGTTATTTTTTGCAAATGCCTTTAGTTGTAACACAATGATTATATTCACTTGGCACCTTTATTCTGCAGATTCACAGAGTAATTCAAAAACAAGACGCAAGAAGTTCATGAACACTCAAATATCGCTGCTCGGAAGACAAAGTTGACCACGTCAAGATTTGTCAAGATTTGACACCGTCATTATCATCAGTCACTTAATTCACACAGCACATCATTACACTTGTTTGCACACACACAAGCCACTTCAATGCACACTCTCTCTATATGTGGACAACTAATACTCAAGTTATGATTTGTCACTTTGCTTTCTACTAGAGATCAAGATCGGCCCTGCTCTGCTCACAAGAAATACAAGTTGACACTTGAAGCTATCTGAACTAAGCTAGGGCCTCAATGTATTAACAGGATTACATATTATTGGACCTCAGTGTATTCGCAGGCTTAGATTATTTTGATAATCTTGCCACATTCACCAAACTGGCAAAATTTAATGATAATGAGTCATGAATGAGTCATGAGAGAGAGAAAGAGGTGCTTCAAACTCTGGTCAAACGAAGTTCTCTAACACAAATTAGGTAGAATAAATTTATTTTTAGAATAAATAACATAATTATATGCTAAAAGAAAAAACAAATATAATTTTATGTTTAAAATATCATAATGCATAGTACATAGTATTAGATACAGTAAATCCTAAATGAAGAAAACATTAGTAAAAACACTTAAAAATTTTACGTAAACCTTAAAGATCACCACCATGAAAATCAATCGACAAATCTGCTAAGTCAACCTAAACTATAGCATCACCACCATAATATACTTCAATATCAAATAAAAAATGTTTTGGGTCAAACGACTGCTGACAACTTATTTAACTTGTTTGCATATATCTAAAACCCCAAAAAGATGATAGCAAGCCTGTAAGAATCGAGCCTTACCTGGAAATGAAGAATGAAAGTCCAGATAAGTCCAAGCGTTAGCTTCGGATTGCCATCTACGATTTCGTCTGCCCGAATGTTTACAACTTTTATCTACAACACACACACATTATGAATAAGTTACAAGAACTTGTACAAATTAAACCATTTTTCTCAAGGAATAACAAGACACACCATTTTAACTTTGCTCCTGCTGGCAATTTATACACCAACACAATGATAACAACATTTCAAATTCTACTACTGTACATGATATACATGTACTACTGTACATGATATACAGCAGACAACAGTTGTGTGTTTTAATCAGATCCAATTTATGCTTTCTACCGCCCTGAAGATATGCTCAAAGCTTAGTAGAAACCAAACACTACATTCAGCACATAATGAAAGAGTCAAGATTAGAACACAGACATTGCTGTCTTAAATCATTTCACTTGTCCTCAAGGTTTCACAATAATGATGTATGGTAATAATTATGTTCAAAGCTATCGACTGCAGGCAGCCAATGAAAACACAGCTTGATGAAGCCGTTATAAACAAGGCTGGAAGACGCTGATCAAAAGAAACCTGCCTGGCTTATACAGTATGTGAAACTAAAACATGCCTGGCTTACATGTGAATCAGAAACTGGTCCTGCTTACATGTGAAACTAAATCAAGTCAGGCTTGCATGTGAAACTAAATCAAGTCAGGCTTGCATGTGAAACTAAATAGTCAGACTTACACTAAATCAAGTCAGGCTTATATGTGAAACTAAATCAAGCCAGGCTTACATGTCAAACTAAATCAAGCCAGGCTTACATGTGAAACTAAATCAAGTCAGGTTTACATGTGAAACTAAAACTGGTCATGCTTACTTGTGAAACTAAATCATTCTTACATGTGAAACTAAATCATTCTTTAATGTCTCAGTAAATCATGCATTTTCTCTAAGACCTCTTGTGTAATACGCTACGTCAAGCTTTGAAATTAATACTTGTTAACAGCTCTATCAAAAAGCACTTGAGACGCAAACTGTCCTGTATTGCAGCCAACATAGGCGACAAGTAAAGAATAATTTATCAAATGTTCAATAAGCCTAATGCAAACATGTGTAGGCACAGTAAATAACACAGACAAATGAGCTTAAATTTACTACACTATGTAAATCAATCTATAGATAAGCAAAATGCTGCACAGCATGTAACAGCAATCATCATCATCATCGTTTTACACCAGACTTCCTGATCAGACATCTTTCATGCTCAAACACTTTTTGCAAAAAGCACATAAATTACATGTCATGGTTTGATGTTACCTGAAGTTTCTTTAACCATACAGGAAAAGAATTCTCTCTAATCAATAAAGATATCTGGACTAGTACTCTTTGTTACACACTAAATATCACCTCATCCAACAAAGAGAACAGTTCAGTGACACTGACAAAGAAGATAACAATCATTGCTGTTAAAAATGGCCACCTCAGATTGAATATGTTTCAGCATAAAAATAAGAATTTACACATAAGTCTACATCATCATTCATAGTCTAGATTGACACTGTCCACTTTAAAGTGGGAAGGACAGAATTTAACAAATAATTGTTTCTCCATGGAAATTTGAAGTAAATCGTTGACAACTGTTCACTGAAAAAACTGAATATAGACAATGCATATAATATATTGAATTTCACGGAAGCAGTTTTACAGCCGAATGCCCTTCCTATATCAACAATGAATCACTTTGTCGAGCACACGATGACTCATCGTTGAGTCAATTATAAAATAATTGACATTACAGTGGTGTAATGTCAATTACATTACACCACTGGACATAATGATGATGATACAGTTTAATTAAATAAAAACTATCAAGTCTAATAAAGTTCTGCACAAAATTCTTAAATGTCATATGGAAAAGTACCAACTCACCCTTTTATGGCGTAGATAGTCGAGGACCGTCTGGACGTTCTGCATCTGATGACATCTCATGCGACCCCGCGCTCTCGGCTGTCACACAAAAAACATGCAGACATGCAGACTACACTACTACACATGCTGACGAAAGCAATCACATGCAAACATGTGAACATACGAGCTCTAAGCAATCGGAAAACTGCTTATTAAAGCACTTTACGATTGCTTAAAACTCATTATTAAAATTATTATTGCTTATTAACTTACACTTACACTTACAGGTAACTTGATTCATAACAGCAATCAGCATTATTCTAATTTTAAGTTAACATACAAATTAACAAAATATATCTCAATGAATAGGCTACTTCATATTTTGCATATTCATCTACAAATGAGGATGTCTAGAATACATAGTTTCACACAACTCACATCCTTTTCTTTCATGAAGTAATATTAATAAACAATACAGTACCTAGAATATTAAATCGTACAAATGTAATGCTTAACAGTATTGAACAGTTTATCACACAAGTAAAATGCTAAATTGTGATAACTTACAAACTGTTTGTGTGACAGCACTTCAAGTAAAGTTATCAACAGCCAACCGTCTCGCAGATCTTCAAATAAATCCTGAATCAGACACTGTACCTGCAACAGTGACAGAAATCAAGACAAAGGTCTCAGCTGGTAATAAATCAGTAAACATTTACTAAAGACAAAAACAGCAGATGAAATGCATAACCTAAGAAATTTACCAAATAATAAATGGAATTTTTATTATTTATCATATAATAAAAAGTGAAACACATAAATTTTTATTTTGTTATTAATTTTCGACCCAGTACATAAAACCTGAGTCGAATATATTTTTATCAACAGGAAAACGACAACTTTAGGAACTTATTAGCTTTTATCAATTCTGTACTTTAGAGACGCCCTCGCAAAACTAAATTGTGTTTCGTCAATATAACCCAGATCTGACTAAATCAATAGAGATCATTACTTCTTTTAGCTATGCAGCTCAATCTTCATACACCTACAAGCACTACAAAGCCAAGAGTACTACACTTGGGAAGCACTTATCAACTCAAATATCACAAATGTCAAATATCCATCTGGACTGGCAGTACTAGCAGTTCCATGTTCATAGCACGAATTTACCTGCTTATGACCTAAAATCTCAGAAGAACAAAAATCTTGAAAGAAATGATGAATGAGTGAGAATTAAAGTGATCAATAACTGAAGATTCTATTTCAGAAAGTAATAAAACAATAAGAGAAAGCCTTGCAAGTTTAGCAGTTGTTGCTAAAGCAGAAATGATATTAATCTTATAATGATCAAAGTTAACTTCCATTTATGTTTTATTTAATGAAAACAAAACATAAATGATTTTAAAATTACTATTCGGTCATTTATTGCATAACCTAGGTCATTTATTGTATAACCTACGTAGGCTTAAATTAAAAATTTTCTAATTTTAGAACAAAACTATATTTCACAAATAAATTGTGAAATATATGATTATAGAACTGTACATTTGTGAAATGTGGGTTAAAAAGCACAGTAACGAACACAACAATCATTAGTACAACAACAAAAAACAGATATTATGATAAATATTCACAATATTATCTCGTTTTAAACACAGACACTGACAACAATAGTCAAACACATACAAAAAGATAACCACCTACAGCTTACAAAATTAAACCTGCCGAAATCTGTTAAATCTGTTTTAATGAATTATCGTCATATCACCAAGCCATTAGCTCACACAACATAATAATTCTCTCCAAATTCCAATTAACAAAACTTACAAGTAATATATATATATACATATTATACAAGAATTTACACACAATATACAGAAACAGATGAATATTGATGTGGAGGATATGAACATGTGCCTTTCCATTCGGGTTTCCCCGATTTCGATCCTCCTTACCCCTGTCCACCGTCCAGATTTCTAAACCATTCAAAGCCACTAATTGTAAATCAAATTGTTAAGTACCCTCAGAGTCATCACAGCAATCGTGTCCACTGGAAAGAATTCGCAAACAATTCTCTACGTTTATTCTTCAGAGAAAGATAGAAATAGATAGTAAGACAGCTCAATGTACTCGACGGCAATAAATCTAGAGCATTACAATACAACACAAACACAGAGAACAATCTACATGATTTAAACACAGAGTAAGAGATATATAACACAAACACAGAGAACGAGCTACTTAATACAAACACAGAGAACGAGCTACTTAATACAAACACAGAGAACGAGCTACTTAATACAAACACAGAGAACAAGCTACATAACACAAACACAGAGAAGCTATTGCCATATAAAAAGTATTTGGAAGCAATGCACACAGAATTACACAGTACAAACATTTTAACACATACAGTATTTAAAAGGATCAATAATAAGTGTGAACTTCTTCAATATTTTCAAATTTCCCTTCAAGCTAAAAGGGATGGCAGCAAAGCAGGAGATCAAGCGAGTGCATACACATACTCGTAGGCGGCTGGTATTGATTTGGTCAGTCATGAGTATTGATATGGTCCGTCATAAAGTCTAACAGGTCAGATCAAGCGTGTAATAGTGTTGGCCATGAAGCTTATTCACCAAAAGCTCATTGCAAAGGTTATTCGTCAAACCATTAAAATAGTATGCTTTTCAAATGCTTTTAAGTATGGGTGAATGTCTTTATTATATCACCCATTTAAACAATCCAGAAAATATAGGCCTCAGAATTTCAGGGACAACACACACGGCACATGAAAGGCTTTATACATATTACATGGCATGCATGGCAACACTTTCCTGACACATTTATACATTGAAAAAATCACACAGCACAGACTGTTCCATCAGAATGTACAGATCATATTATTCAATGCAATATACTTGTGATTCTAAGCACAGCCGACGTACTGGCACAACGAGACAGCCGGCGTACCGACAGAACGATGAATCATCAGCTGATGATCCAGCAGCTTCTCATTTATTAATGTTTAATATTATCAATGCAAACAAACGTTTTTCAGCTGTCTGCAAAAAATTACTGGAGTTACATCATCAATACACAAATCAATGAACTAAATACTGCATCACACACACACACACGGCTCTACAGCTGACACGCCCAACTTACTGAGACCACCAAGAGTTCGTTATGTGGGCATGCCGCATGTCTGTGTATGACATATGTGTGTATGTTTGTGTGTCACCGTGGTTGTATGTCTGAGTTTTTACATCACACTGAATAAGCTGAACACAGCCGTTTCATCCATTACACTAATATTAGCTAGAAGGCTAAACAATAATCATTAATAATGCACTCCATTACGACTCCACACTGCAGAGAGTTGCAACTCGGATGCACACCGGGAAACAACAACTAAATTCTCAATAACAATAATTATTATACTGATTATCCAATAATAACATCACAGCTGAGAGTCATGCATTTGTACAACATAACAATATTGGAGCTTACTGTATCATTAAACAACACAACTCATTGATTTCACAGTTGAATTTCAACCAAAGAACTACTTCATTTACCCCTCTTAGAGAAACATAACTGACTTCAGTCCATTCATTTCCATATATCACTTTAATTTTGAAGTAAATCCGTACCCAGTTAAAATCAAGGCCTACATCACTAGCACCTTTGTAATTCCACCGTGGCGAAATTCACCGAGAAACAGGGTTAAGTCCATGTCAATCAGAACTTTGCATTACAGTGGAACTTGCAAACAAATCAATATTCAAATGAAGCAGTGGTCACAATCCGTTCCCACACAACAACTATTGGAACCGCATGGACTAAATCAGCAACGTTTCATTAACAAGAATTCGCAAACTATCTGCATAAATTGCACACACTGACTGCCATATTATGGGCAGTTTGAGGCGGACTAGACTGGCCTTTAACTACGTTCATCATTATTACTACATGGACAATAATTAAAATAACGTCATTAACAGTTAGAGTACAAGCTGCAACGTTGGCCAGGTTCAATTAAAGAAATTACCACATTTTAGATACAATCAAATGATTGATCACATCAAGAAAAATATATGATCATTCTTATTTTACAGATTACACTTAAACAGATGCACTGATAAAATTATTGTTATTTATTTTGCTAATCATCAATATACACCAGTATTTAATACCCTTCAATACAGAAAAATTGCAGCACACCTATACATCTTGAAAGTTAATCCATTCAACCTATTTTCTCTGGTTCTCGTGGGGGAAAGGATGCAAACGACACCAAATTTTAGATGCATAAAACGACGATGACAATAAATGTTAGCGATTTTTTAAATTTCTACCACCGCTAGAAGTCTGTATTATTATTGTTAGGCAGGTTTGTCTCTTAACAGTTTTTGCAAACTCTCCACACAAAAGCTGCAGTAGGAGAAAAACTGGTTCCATTGTATCTGAGTCATGACCAGATAGCAGGTGGCAATGTCAGCCATTGTCCACATGTACCCAAGCAAAGAGTAACAAAACCGTTCTCACTCACATACCATAATCACAGTGCCACTACTTAATGAGCAGATCCTACACTAAATCCTGTAGTATAGGGGCTGCATTCCAGCACAATGATCTCATAACACTTGAACATTACATTCAGAGAAAATAATATTTAAGTTAGAATCTAAAAGCGTTCAATCGATTAATGCAAAACAACAGAGCATAAATTAATAATCCTAATAGAAACTTTAATATTAGGCTCATTCATTTTAAATACATTTGGAATAGGCATCACAAACGATATCTGATACAATTATTGCAAGATTAAGGAGACAAACAAACTGCAGGTATAAAATAAACTGTAGACCATAACATCACAAAAGAACAAGTGAAATAAATATCTAACAGTACGGTACAACAATCCCAAAGCAGTATTACAGGGACAACGAAACAACATAAAAAAAGTCAGAAATCTACCCAATGTACGATATGCAACCAGTAAAGCGATATGCAACCAGTAAAGCGATATGCAACCAGTAAAGTGATTAAAAGCGAACATAATGCTAAATAGGAACAGAGCTAGTTAACATTCAGTACAAAAATATAATAACCACCACACCCTGAGGCTGAAAGCACGTTTGAACTGACTTTTAAGTCTAACTAATCAATTCACATCATATGCCAACCAATCAATAAATTCTAATCATAAATTACACCTGGTCAAAAACAGCATGTGATTGATTAGCTAGAACGAGGCTTAAGCAACTGAAACAGAACAGTTTAAACTGGATATTTAATCCGGCCAATGTTAAGTGCACAAGGAACAAAAGCTGTGTGTATGTGTAACAGGATTACACAATAGAAGTTCAATTGAGTTTACCTTATTACATTGACTTATTATGTAAACACAAGGCCTACAGCTACTGCAGACACGGGCAGGAAGAGGGCAGCAGCAGCAGCGTCATGAGTAACAGCAGCTAATAACAGCTAGCAGCTAGTAACAGCTACTGCTGCTCTTCTCTCTCTAGCTGCTGACCTTGTTGTACACACAGCGCTGTTGATGTAATGCAAACACGTGCTGAGCAGCAGATGAGTACAGATAGCCAGGTGAAACTGCTGCACTAAACTCCAGATACAGAACTAATGATATTATAATCTTTCACTTACAAATAACCAGAAACAATTTGAATAAATTACGCCACCAAACTCGTAAAATATATATTTTAGATGTTTTTAGCCAAAAGTAAATAATGTTCAGGTCAATAATGTCAATAAGTCAGCCAATGTTCAGGCAATAATCATTGGAATTGCAATTGAATATTATTGCTCTTTGGTACACTATCAATACAACAGCATGCAGATCAATAATTATTATTCTAACACTTCACACACCTACATTATTCTGTGTCAATATGGTACACTGATTCAGAAATCGATCGTAAAGGCAGCCTGCCAATAATGTGATACCCAAAGTCAGCCAGAAGTATCGATCACAAACGAATCCTTACAACATAGAACAGGTGAAACTCCTTCCAACGCATTAGTGTTAAATATTCATCTGTCACTCATTTGCCCTGTCATGTGTTAATTAGTGTTACATATTGATCTGTCATTCATTTGCCCTGTCATGTGTTAATTAGTGTTACATATTCATCCTTGTCATGTGTTAATTAGTGTTACGATTTATTAACGTGATCCAATTTCAGAAATTGTGCCATTTTCTTCCTGTTTGAACTAGAAGAAACCTAAAACTCTATAGGCCTGCATGACGTCAGTTACTGAGGTATCAACAGTCTGTGATATATATGGTATATATGTATGTGGTATGTATGTATGGCATGGTATGTAAGCGGTATGTATGTGGTATGTATGTATGGTATGTATGTGGTATGTATGTATGCTATGTATGTATGTATGGTATGGCATGGTATGCAAGCGATATGTATGGTATGTGTGTGGTACAGGTGGTCTCAGGATGGTAGACACACATCGTAGCCGGTCAGCATAGTGTACAATAAAGTTTACTTCCAGTTGTAAAACCGCTTCATGGCCACTGCAAGGCTACAACTCTGGCTGGAGCTATAAACTGTAAGAAGTGAACGAGCAACAGCAATGTTTGTAAGCTAGACTAAAAACTTTAGCGCTTGAGTTGTATTATACTGCACTGTAACCTAGGTAACAGAGTACAAATTATAATTCTAAAAAAATTGATTCCATTCAGGAAATCGAATATTTATACAAGTATTGAAAGGCAAAGTGGAAAACAATACAATTCCAGTTTTTGGTAATTCATGAAAAACTGATTTATACATACCATATTCCACAAAGTTTTTCAGTTTGATACAAAAAAATAAAAATAACATAACAGTCTATGCTCACAGCGATGCCTAAAAGAACATCTGATTACTTTTAAAGTAACCAGATTTCTTTATTTGTTTCTTTTAAGCTCACTGAAAACTGTGAACCTTTTAGGCATCTTCCATCCATAAGCACGCTCTGACAAATCAAACATTGATAAACCAAGTTGCTGCCGACTTGTATAAACGTATACATTACTACTCAGCACATCATTGACTTTACATTACATTTCATTTCCAACATCCTTGCCAAACGAAATGCCATCATCAGCATAGACCAACTCCATTCTTTTACTGTCTACAAACTTCCCCAGATCTCACAGATTGTACATGGACTCGAATCCAGGGTTGCACCGATGGCGAGATATGATGTATATTATACCTGGAGGGTTGTACTGCAAGTCAAACCATGGCACACATCTTTTCCATGGCCCGTTACATCAGGTCTTGCCTGCGACTGTTCACTATGATTAACGCCTAGCGAGCCGTGCAGCTACTCTTGTCTGCACCGTGAAATGTTTCGTCTGCCCGTCACGAGTGCACGTGCTAACAGCATTCGCAGACACGCTCAAGCTTTCCTCAACTACGCTCAACAACTCAACAAAACATCTTGAAAATATATACTTGCCGAATTGTACATCATAAACAAGCACTCAGTCCTTTGATTATGTTGCTCTAAAATTAGTTTAAGATAGATTTGCTTCTCATTTCTATCATACATGTGTCGGGCTTTATTGAGGTGATATGATATCTATAGAAAGATGAGTAATTGTCTAGACGCCAAAATAGATTTAGAAAGTGATTAAAACCCTTAGCTTCGATAGATTTAAATGGTCTGGTGATAAAATAATAAACTATAACCGCAACATGTTCCATTCCAAATAAGACAAACTCTCAGCCAAATCTATCCAGTCTTTAACCAGGTCTTAGCTGTCAGCAGCCTTAACCCTTTCAGACCCCAATTATGATCCCATGTTTAGAAGAAAAAAAATTTTGCTGAAAACCTATCATTTAGGCACCAAAAATGAGAAAAAACATTTTTTTATTTTCTTGCAAAAAAATAAAAAAAATACAGCAGAAGAAAATATAATAGGAAATGGTAAGAAATTGTTCAATTTTTGGAGTGA
>JAQFYQ010000613.1:0-16127 GCA_034694885.1 Buchholzia appendiculata | reverse complement strand
TGTTTTGGGAAGAAATTTGTGAAAAAGGTCGTTAAAATTTTTTGTGAGGTAAACCCCCCTCGACATATATATTTTTTAAAAGGTCGTCAAAACTTTTCAACCCCCCCCCCAAAATGAAATCCTGGCTACGGCCCTGGGCATAATGTTGGACATAATAAACAGGGCATAATGTAGCATACGAAAGGGATTATATTAAAAAGAGATTGTAGGTACTAATTTGTAGTAATAGAAGAAAATTAAAATAAATGATGGCTGCTTTAAAAATATCAATTATTCACGTCATAAATGGCATACCTTTTTCTGTTAATCAATTTTCCTATAAGTATTGTGATGGTCAATAACCGTGTAATTTTTTGTCCTGCTCTAACTTCAATTTTTGTTTCCTCTTCTAACTTAACTCTGCCTGGGCGGGTCTCGCCGATTATGTGAGACCTGCGTTGCCAGTCCCAAGCCAGTTTAAAGTGAGGCGAGTTTGTCGCAGTCGTTGCACCTACCTGACTGCGGTATGCCGAGGCTCATTGCACCTACCTGGTGAGCCTCAACAAGGATGCTATTGCACTTTGGCTCCGCGGCTTGAAGTGAAGCCCTCGGGTATCAGAAACTTACCGACATTCTCCCTGGCAAAGAGTCCGACGGGCCTTCGGCCTAAAAAAACGGTTGGGAGGAGATAAGCAATCTTTTTTACTTTTTAAAACTTTTTTACTATAATTGTAACTTGTTTTGATTAGGCCTATTATATAGGCCTAATTGTCAATGACATCTATGTGTTTCCGATAATTGTACCACTTTTTACTCAGCAGGCTGGATTTAAAATTAAATTATCAAAACATTGAGACGGAAAGGAGTAAGTCTTTACTATTAACTGAATGACGAGTTGATGACTTATAAACTTACAAAGATTGGAGCCTTTAATATGTTGTTTATTACTAGAACGTTAGACTCGCAGACGATTGTGGCAATAATAATGATATAGCTGGACATAATAATGATATAACAGTTCCACAGGAATAACCGTGGGAACTCTTTGACATAGCATGCCAGCAGGAACGGTTGAGCACATTGCCGTATTTAAGGGAGTTCGGGTTCAGACTCCCCGATTTTTTAAAATATATGATGTTTTGTAGGGAACAGATTTGAAAAAGGTCGTTATTTTTTAGGAGGCTCAATGAAATTTTGAAAGTCTTAAACGTTTTTTTGAAGTCAAAGAAATCCAAATGAACTCCTGGCTACGGCCCTGGTTGAGCTACTCAAGCAAACCAGGAGAGATGATTGGTTGTAAAAATGACTAGGAGATGAACCAGTGCATATCGGTCTGTGCAATAAGCTGAATTAAGTTTATTACAAGCAATTTGTTTATCAATACCTTGTGATAAACAAACATTATTATTTTAAATAAATTAAGAAATATTGTTAGCTGTAATTTGTTACATCGTTATTTGATTTAAAATAACACAGAACGTTGCCTATTTAGCAGTTAAGCACACACACTATGAGTTGACTAAATTATCAATATGAATTTGGGGGCGAGGGGGGGGGGTGGGTGGGGGCGTGTAGAATGACTCGATAAGAGATCGAAGTACCCTGACCGCAACTTCCTTCGTCGTTCAGCATCTTGGCTTTCTTGTTTCTACCGGCAGCTGACTGAATTACTCGATAATTTGAATTGCTTTTATTTTCACATGGTTACTTGTCGTCCCTACTCAGCCAGCTTGTCGTGATAATAGACGGGCGGTTTAATGACAAAACTGCCTTGAAGCTTTGATGCAAATCGTTTCTATGATTTTATTCTGTATTGGAGAAGGAGGAGGAGGAGGAGTTGTGACGGTTTGAACTCCCTACCTTCAGTGTGTGGAGTCGCTCGGGACAGTTTCGCCTCTGGCTGCTGACCGATTGACACCGATCTGGCCCATCCTCTCTCTCTCTCTCTCCGTCTCCCTTCCTCTCTTTCTCTATATCCCTCTGTCTCTCTCTGTATCACCTTGATCGCCTGGGGACCACATGTATTCATATATCTCTCACGACGTCAGTTGATGTTGTGTGGTGTAATTAACGACTTCCATACTGCTGCTACCGTGCGGCGGTGGACCGGATAAGCACATTGAAACAGTCAGCGTATGATAATGACGATGATATCGTCGTTACATAGGTTTGTGTGAGAGACAAAGGGCGACAGACAAACAGACGGACAGACAGACAGACAGACAGACAGACAAAGGGCGACAGACAGACACCACGAGAAGACAGAGAGATAGAAACAGATGGAGAAAGGTAGTGAGATGCAGACTGACAAAAACAGACATATAAAGACAGAATTATAGTGAGACGGACCGAGAAAGATAGTAAGAGACAGACTGGCAGACAGAGATAGACAGTGATCTGAGTTATAAGTTTATAATGTGATGCATAAAATAATGTCCGCGGCGCTGTTTGAATACTAAACAGTTTTGCTGATCTGACGCTTATATGATTGTGCGAAGAAGCGAGCTATGTGTGAGAGAGAGAGTTCGTGACGACAGAGACTCGAGGCAGTTCATGCCTTCTGTCCTAACTCGCTATATCCGGGCGCCTTCGGGCTCATCCATCCGTCCGTCCGTCCGTCCGTCAGTCCTCCCGCCTCAGTCCTGTCCTACTCCCTCCGCCTCCCTCGACAGCGTAGCCACGATGACTTAATAAATCTCTGCAGGCATGAATCAGGTCGTAAAGTTTCTCGTCGCCGTCGTTAAATTAGCTCAGAAAATAATTAAGCCACTGTTCACCGGTCACAAAGCACGACTACCTAGCGCGGAATCACTGAGGCTTATTGTTATACAAGTCGCATGTATAATAATGCATTTTTTATTTTGCTATTAGCTATATTTCGCTGTGAGATTATTTTACTGTCTTCTTCAAGTAATTAGTATTATTTGATGATGTATATTGTTTATTGTGATTCGATCGTCTAATTTGAGCAATTATGATATAACGCTGAAACACTTTGTATTATTCCCTGCTGGCATGTTTGGCAAGTTCCATTCGTAATTGATTGTACTGCAGTTCAAATCTTGCATTGCCCATTGTTTGAATGCTTTAATATTCTGAATTATTAGTTGGGTGCTTGTGCCATTATTTTCCATTACCAACTATTTGTTTGTAATTGTATAAAGCTTTATTATGTTGAATTCGTTATTTTCGTGCACATTGCACAATGAAATCCTTTTTCGTTGTCAGTTCTTCTACAAATGAAGCCTTTGTTACACTTTGACAGGAACTTTAAAAACTCGTTAAAAATGTGAAAAGTTTTAAAAAGGTGTTTAGCCAGGAGTAATTGTTCGCAGTTACTAGGCCTATTTGTTGAGGCTAGTATTTTCCTTCACTGTTTTGCAGCATTTTGCATATACTACATAATTATATTTATTATATGGCTTGACAGTTTTCGGTCGTGCCACAGATTATGTCAGGTTTAGAAATATCATAATAGAGTGTCGAATTTGATCACATTTGAAGTTTGTGTATGATAGTTGCATTTTTTCCATATCCTACTCCACCTGCTAATAAAGTTGTTAGTCAGCTGTGTTTTGCTGCATCTCCATCTTGCTTGCTGTACAATGATGAATAAATTGGATTGCTTTGAAGAGCCGATAAGACGTGTCACATATCTCCATGCGTCTCTCATTGATCCATTCAAAGGCTATGGAGAGAGCTAGGTAGCTTCAGTCATTCTGTTTGGACGAAATCTAATGGCGTTAGGGGCCGTCCCGTTTCCTTAAGTATGGCTGAAGCCGTTCATTGTAATCTCGTTCTTATACTAAAATCCGTCTCCCACTGAGAGGTGTCTTTCAAACTCGGTAACATTAATACCATTGAGGCCATTAATTGTTGCTCTATTGTTGCTGAGAGGAAGTTGGTCCGTTGTCAGGGCTGGGATTTAAACTTAATGACTAGTATATTTCTAGATGTCGCCTGAGATTAATGCGTCGTAAAGTTGGACCTGTAGTAAGTAAGGGCTGGGGGGGGGGGAGGGGGGAGAGGGGTTGAGTGCACGACAAAATGAGAGAAAGAGCAGGGGGTAGAGAAGGTGGACCTTAATTATCTCTAATTTTGTCAGTTAACGCTTAGCAGCGACTAAGAATATAATATTTTATGGATGTATGCTGTAAATGTTATAAAAGCATTACTTTTCTTGGATCTTGGTATAACTTGCACTGTATATGGTGTATAATTTTATTCTGTATGTTTCCAAGTTGTAGAACTTATACTTGAGTTAAACTTGTGCGCAATTTTCTTGTACATGTGCTTGTGACACTAATATGTTATGTATTTGAGGTTTATCCGCATAAAGAATACGGTAAAGATTATTTTAAATACAAAATACAAACAGTAAATTATAAATAAAATTCGATAATTTTTGTGCAGGATGCAAATGATCTATTTTAAAATGTTAAGGTAGCACCGTTAATTGAACAGGTACAAAAGTTCACTACACCATTAAATGTTGAGAAAAATGATTGCACCAATAAATATACTGATCAGAAATAAGCATGAAATTAATTGTATATTTTTATTTCACGATGCAGAATAGCAAGAGATTCAATGCAGGTGAAATAAAAACATTATTTAAGGAAAATAGCTCAATTCATCGTGTGTCCAGATAGAGACCATACAATTAATTAGAAAGCTAAATAGAGCTTATGCTGAATTAAGTCCAATATTATCAACTCTATAAACTCACAAATTCTGATTATAATGTAAGTCCAATGACGTCATTACCATATCAGCTAATCCTGCAGATTTATTACTAATCCTAAATTAAAAGTTAGTAATAACTAAAAAATAATGATAATCATACATTTAAACTGGCACATTGTGATTGTATTTGACCAGAATCAATAAATAAGTGCACAGAACATCGTCAAATTTGCAGAAATAGTGTCCAATACAATATCAAAAGAGTTTTGTCTTATCAATCTTGATTTTTAGTTGTTTTGATTTCAGTTCATTCATGTTTTGTTGTTTTATTTATTACTTGAGATGATTTGTGAGCGAGTCGAATGCCTTGAATGTACTTACTGTTTCTCCTAGAATGTTTGTAATTATTTAATACTTAAATGTGTATGTTGATGCAGTGTTGTGGACAAAGTAGGAGTTTGCACCTTGTAAGTTGTGTTTACTAACCAAATTACATCAACAATCTGTGACATATACTGTATACTTTTCTAAACCATTAGTGTCACATTATCCCATAACAGATTGTATTGTCTCTTGTACAATATGATTCATATCTTATGGAAATAAGACACACAGAAATAATATTTTAGAATTTTTAATAAAGTAAGATATTGTACAAGAAGATAAGCTAAATGGAGATAAATGGTACTTGATAAGGAGATATCTAAATCTAATAAGATCAGTACAGTGAGATGTGATATGAGGAAATAAGATATAAGGGGATTGGATAAAGGAGATAAGATGCAATTTCGCTGTACTACTTCTCATTGTATCTCTTCATATTGTGTTTTATCACGGTATATATGGTATATCTTCCCTGTATATCTTCATATTGTGTTTTATCTCGGTATATATGGTATATCCCTGTATCTCTTCATATTGTGTTTTATCTCGGTATAGTATATCTTCCCTATATATCTTCAGATGAACTTTGTCTTGTCATGGTAGCCGTGCAGATGTCACCCAGTTGACTGCGTGACTCACTATAAGTAGAAAAAGCCGATTCTTCTCTCGGACTCTTCCATCACGTGATGACCTTTGTGTGTGACGTTTCGTGTTGTCCATTGTCCAAGCTTAAAGTTGTCCTAAGAAACTCTTGTCACTAGACAGTTTACTTGCTGCTGCAGTTGTTACCTCACTAATCGATATTATCAATAATCAGTGAGAGTAGAAAACATTTAATCAGAGTTCTGACTGCTTTGTTTCTGCTCTTTCTCCCCGGAGCAACAGGGATGGTGGTGGGGGGGGGGAGGGGAGACAGACTAAACAGGGGTCGTGTCATTGCTCAATTGTCTAATTATAAATGGAGATTCTGCTGCAGCAGATGAGACCAACGTCGGTTAAACGGTTAGCCCCCGTCGTGGTCCCTCTGTTTAGCCTACTGTTATTAACTTTGGTCGTCATCATCATCGTCGTCATCCTACCTTCCTCGCGGCATATAACAGATGTTTTTAACGATTGAGCAGCGCCATCAGCAGCGAAGTGACTTAGTCTCTCTCTCTGTGTGTGTGCCGTTATCGTGTTGAAACGGCTGCTTAAAATGTCAGAGTAATTAATATTAGGCATAACTTACCGGACAACATCTGCTTCGAGACAATTAACCGAAGAGGATGACGAGGTGGATGAAGTCGCACGGAGGTTTTATTGGATCGTAGAGGAAGTAAAGTTCGTTGGTGTGGCTATCAAATAAAATTGAAGCAATTTATTCAATAGTAAAGCGATTACAGCCGTATAGAATGTAAAATGAATTAGAAGGAGGATTTTATAAAAAAAATCAAAATGTTAGTATTGTAGATTAAGGCAGGGATAAGAAAATGTATGAACGATACTGATATAAAGTGTTTGTTATGTTATGTTAATTCTTCGTCTCATTCTAGTAAAATGTACAATCTACCAACGCTCAGTGGTGGTCAGATTAATAAGTATTCATAGCAATTTATTTTTGTCTTATGATTCTGTCTTGTATGTATATCGCCTTCAGTTTTTTTATCTGTTTCAAAATATGAATGAACACTATTTAAAATACTAATCAACACTTTTATGTCTCATTGTTTTTAAAATATAGACTGGACTTCTGTATTTTAACTGGACCATGTTAAAATTTTGCACCATATTGACATTTTGGAATTGTAAACAAATTTTCGCCGATCACACTCCTATTAAATGGTATTTATAACGATAAAAGCTTGAAATGCATTGTGTCGCCGTTAGTCGTTTTGTTTGCTCGTAGTTAGAATTATATAAGAGCAAATCATTTTTCAGCACACCGAACTAGCTGTCACATGTAGGCCTAAATGTACAAAGTCAACGCTTTCTATCAGATATTTGATGACCTAAATTCTTCTCTAAGTTCACGTTAGAATACCACAGTAATCACTGCGCGGATAACAAAAAAAATTGTACAGAAGCACAGGGTTAAAACTCCGCCTGGGCATGTCTCATAATTTGAGTTCGCACTCATGGTGAGCCCTGCTGCGCCTAGTCCCAAGCCTGGGAAGGGTCCTGCAAAGGAGAGATCTTGAAGGAGGAGGAAGACGCTGATCATCTTCGATATGAAAAGCGTCTATAAACCACAACAACACACACGGTTAAAACAATTCCGCCTGAGCGGGTCTCGCCGACTTTGTGAGACCTGCCTTGCCAGACCCAAGCCTGGATAAAGTGAGGAGGGGTTACCCAGTCGTTGCACCTCCCTCACTGCGGTATACCGAAGCTCATTGCACCTACCCGACGAGCCTCAACAAGAATGCCATTGTACTTTGGCTCCGCGGCTTGAAGTGAATCCTCGGCTTCAGAAACTTGCCGACATCCTCCGTGGCAAAGAGTCCGGCTGGCCTTCGGCCTAACAAACCGGTTGGGAGGAGACGAACCTTTTTGCTCTTTTTACCACTTACGTAAGTCGTCGTTTGTTCCCCCAAGTGAAGCAAACTATTAAATTTTATCAAAATGGTTTAAGTAAATATGAATAAACAAATTATGCATTGTATTTTAGTTGGATTTGTCAGTGTCTTTTTATAATGCATAAAATTTCATTTATTTCAAAAATAGGTTACTAAGTCTAAGCGTGTAATACGTGCATCAGTGTTACACGTTCATAAACTTGTGCTCCTCTACTTCTTCTAGAGTCGATGGTGTGAAAATCTCCGTGCTCCGAGGCGATCTGTGTGAAATGCTGTTTCGGTAACGAGTTGTATTGACGTGTGACGCAGCTTTGACTTGGCATAGGTTGACTTTTCGTTGCTCGCAGTAGTCGCTTGCTTGCTTATTGTGCACACCGTTCTGTCGTCGACGATCAGACCTATTTAAACCTAATCGTATGCGGAATGAGGTAATGCCTTAACGTTTTACAGTTATTTTAGATTTGTTAGAAACACGACACTTGAATAACGTAATTATTATAGTTAGTTAAATGGCTTGAATGATATTGTATTTATTAATTCTATGAAACACCTAGTAAAGATATAGATAAAGCAAATACGGTTTTTCACAGCCGAAGATATTATACAGCTTTTAAAAATATAAATCAGAAACGACGAGGCACGCAAACAGTTTTGAGTGTCCCTGAGATTACGAGCAAAAAACTTTGTGAAACTTTTTTCAGAGTTAGAGATTTTTCTAGAATTTGGATATTGGAGTTTACATTAGGTTTTGATCTCAGTTAAATGCTTAGTTTATGGTTGGGTTTGGATTTGATTCAGTATTATGGCGTTTGGTACACATGATGGTCTATTTATTTTATTTTTTAATTTAAACATTTTATAGACTTTTCAAAAAATTGAAGCTTCAGATGGGATGCTCGAGCAGGAGGGGGAGAGGCTACTTTAGCATATAACTTCGGCGTCTCGACATCCAGTGTAGAGTGAATGATGATATATTGTCGCCAGCGTTGTTTTGTTTTTCGGTATTTAGTCTATCACAAGACTTCTGTAGACTTTTAGTTCTTTACATAAGTTATATCAGTTTTTGATGAGTGCGCCGACATGCTGTCTTTGGTTAATTGAATGTATTCGATAAGCTATCAGGATCAAAATTTACATTGTTGCGCTGTATTTGCCTAGAATTTTATTAGAATTTTCCCTAGACTAGATGTCTAGAAGGTGCTTATCATGCCATTGATCTGGTCCAAGGGGTCAAAAGTCTTTTATACTTACTCAATGTAATAAATCAGAAATCACTGTAGCTTTACTTTAGCTTTAGATTTTATCATGCAGTTTTTGTCACCCAAATTTTGCTCAACTGCACTGGAAAGAACGTTTGGCAAATCATGCTGTTTTTATAAGCATTTGTATGAGTGTGTATTATACTGCCTTTCGGGATTTGATGAAAGAGAGATATTAATGTCGGATGCCATTTCTGACGCCATCAAACTGATTGCTGGGATTGATGACCTGTGCACACGGAAAGCATACAGTGAGTCTACTGTATATCGTGACATCACTGGGCTTGTTTGCAACCTGTTCACGGCTGCTTTCTTAGCAAACTCGCAGCGCACATGCCACTCTAATAGCTCTGTATACTTGCTACTATGATAATTGTATACATGCTACACCAGTAGCTGAATGAATGGTACCCTAATAGCTGTATGGATGTTTCTCTAATTGCTGTATACATGCCACTCTAATAGCTCTGTATGCTTGCTACTATGATAGCTGTATATCCATACATGCTACTATGATAGCTGTATACTTTAATAACTGTATACGCTAATACATGCTACTCTAGTAACTGTATACATGCTATTCTAATAGCTGTGTTTAAGTTACTCTAATAGCTGTATGCATGCTTGAACGACCCTACTATAAAATGTATGCATTCTGTTTTCGTGCAAACTCTAATTATAGCTGTGCGTATGATTCTCTAATGGCTGTTTACATGCCTAGCGTGATCTAAGTGTACATAATCTAAGTGTAATGGTATTCACGGTTAACTGTCAACTGAAGCTATTTTTTTAGAGATTTTGTTCCCCAATGATGTTGAAGAAATAATTGTTATTATTTGAGCAGATCGTTGGAAATATTATTATTTCCCTATCCAACTACGAACGATGGGCTGTGAACAAAATGATTATTGTCAAGTGTGTTTAATCTTTTAATTCTGCCCGTGGTTCAAAGACAGGCTTTGTACCCGTGGTGTTTCATTTACAACGCCCTGCTTGGGTGGGGGGGGGGGGTGAGAGTGTACTAAATCCACGAGAAGCTCTGCCCCTGGGGCGGGCATTGGGGGAGGGAGGCAGACTTCGAGATCCGGTATGGAGCGGCATTAAAGTTTGAACTCGGATTAGACATTCAATAAACTCAGATAATAGCGTCGGTGAAGTCTGACACTAATCCAGCTCCGTGGCTTGAGGCTGTAGCTCGGCTAAGAAGGGCTTATCCCTGAGCTGAGCTGGATTATCTCTAGCGTGTTAATTCTCAGCGGGTCGTCGTCAGCCAGCTTGGTATGCGTGCTGTTAAATTAAGGTGTGCGCAGTCGACTTGCGGATTTGCTTGATAATAACGTCATTGTATTGAGGCTTCTTCGTTTATTATTTGATGATATGGCATCTGTGTATGTGTGTACATTGTTAAACTAGTGTATTACTATTGGTCAGAAAAAAATGAGCTCTGAAAAGATGAAGCATCGTGAAGCAACATTTCGTTTTAAGAGATGTACCTTGCCGATGTAGAGGCGAGATAATGCCATTTGTATTGGGTGAGAGTTTTAAAATCGCGATTGGCTTGGCTGTCTGTTGTGTCGCTAGTAGAATACTCGTCTGGCTCACTTCCTTTTAGAACGTCTTTAGTCAAATATACCATATCACCAGAGACACTTCGATTGATGCATACATGAATTCAACTGACATAGGGCCGTTTAATAAGCTGCTATGTTACAGTGCACATAATTATATTAACTGATTTGGCAGTTGTTTCCACAGCGAGGATTAAACTGTCCCTCAAACCAACTTTAGTTCAAACTGAAGAACTTCGGCTTGCTGTTCTCTTTGTTAAAACGCACATAGTAATAACTGTCCGTATGACTGTATACATCGTGTTGCTGTGCTGTTTGTGTCTTTATATTGCGTAGTACCTAGCATATTTTATTTTTTTGCTTGATGTGTGTTTGCTTTGCTATTTTACTTGCTGTTTCTGTTTTTTATATTGTTGATCGTGTGCTTTGGACATATTGGCAGTAATTAGTGACACTGCTTACTGACGTAGCCATTTTCTAGTACTATAGGTAACGGCCAAATTCATTAAACGGCCCTTACTCTTTCCGCTATTCGTACCTTGTAGGTAATAAACACGTAGAATTTGTAAGACAAAATGCAGCGGTCTGACATGCTGTTGTAGCAAGTTCCACGGATAGTCAAGTTTCACTCACTATCTAGCAAATATTTGATGCATGTGTTCTAAATATATTGGAACTGGCGAGAATTATACTTTCATCAAAATAGAAGCATGCTGTAAGAAGCATACTGTAGTTAAAAATTTTAAAAATTATTGTGCTGTATTCGAATGCATTTAAATTTATTTAATAGAATGTATTTAAACTGTATGCCTCCATAGACACCTTTATATCTTTATTTTGCGCGGCGTTTCGCAGTTTCAGTACTGTATCAGTTTTATTTCAGAAGAATAATTATTGTCTGCGTTGATTATGATGACATGTGTCATCTGTATCATTTTGCAATATTCTAATTTCTATGTGTTTTTATTAGAGCAACACAGCGACGTGAAGAATCATGAACCGAAAGTAATGAACCGTGATAATGAGAACATTTCTAGTGACGTCAACAAACAAGACTCACCCGTGACGTCATCACCAGTCGTGACGTCATCACCAGTCGTGACGTCATCGCCAGTCGTGACGTCATCACCAGCCGTGACGTCATCACCAGTCGCTGCTGACTCAACGATGAAAGACAATCCTTGTACTAATCCAGAATCAGGTAAATGCTGGTATCAGACTACTTCAGATGTTGCATTGAGATAAATAAAACTTACCGAAGCTGACATGAATTTTTTCAGAATTCGCACAAAAAATTGGGCTCAAATCCAAGCTGCAGAAGTTTAGAAATCCAATTGAAAGATTTGACATCTGAATAGATGTCAAACGAAGACATTCACCAGCAACTCATTACTCTCTCGTTGCCGGTGTGGACCTCAGTGATAGATCAGTCTCTCCCCATCATCGCCATATAGCGTTCAGGCTAGCATTCTCCATAGTTATTTGCAATCTGACTAATGCAATTGATTGGACACTATCAATCTGTCACCCTCCTTATTTGGAAGGAAATTATTGACAACATGTAGCTCTCACATAATTCTGCAGAACATGTGCATATGACATTTTGAATTTTTATTTAAGCTAATTTTTACAGCCGGATTCCTTCCTGACCACGATAGCCTCGCTGTTCGCCTTGTCGAGCACATGGAGGAACGTGTCGGCTATCTTTTAAACGCAACACGACTTGGCGTATGGCAGTCTCTTTGTGCTTATTTTTGTGAAAGTAATGAAGTACATCAGTTTATTTTTCTTGCAATAGTATTGACAAACCTCTTAGTTTTGGACTATGACAATAAGTTGCCTATTAAAAAGTAGCAGAGTGAAAGTAATTGTTGTTACGATGCAACTATAGAAGGCGTTGTGCAAATTGTCCAGTATATATGTGTTTCAATCCTTTAGTATTTTTTTAATCCTTTCCTAGGAAAACATATCAGTTTACAGTATCAAGAACCTTGATTAGTGAGCAGATTGTTTCAAAGAGATTTTGATATGTACTAAATGTTACGCAGTACATGGTTTAATTTAACAGCTAATTTTTATTGACCTTCAATTTTTGCATTATTAAATTCAGGGAACTCCGGGCTCCAAGGGTATACCTATGCTGCCAAATATGGCTACCAAATACTGTCCTATGAATGAAATTAACCGGGTACAAATCAACCAAAATGTGGATGCACTGCTATGGAATCTTGGTCCTGTGTCCGGAACGCCATTGAATAATGTATCAACGGCGAGGTTCCGGTACGGTCAGCCCTTCTACAGGTTGAAGTACATGTATGATACGCTGGTACTCTGTCTCTTGGTAACGTTATAGAAGTTTCGCTTATTAGAAGAAATGACGACGTCGTTACTCGGTTAGCTCGGTGGCGCAGTGGATAATAAAGCGTTGCGTTATAGACCATATTATGTTGTTTCTGCGTGGCCATGGATTAAAGTCCCGTCTGGGTCAAAATCAAAATTCACTTATTTTGTTAGGTTTTGTTTTTAGGGTAGGGTTTGGGTTCGTGGTTAGGATTTTAAGGTTAGAGTTAAAGTGTTGTAGTTATTGTTAATATTAGTGTTCAATTGTGTTCAAATGTACAAAAATTGTTTGTCCGACCATAACATTACAGTAAATATCGCTTCTCTAAAGCGATAGGCTCGGTCCTGTTGAGCCAAAGCACTAGCCCTGTTGTAAAAATTCTAGGTCACTGGGCTTCTGGCAGTAACTGAGCTTTTTTGAGCAAGTAATAAAGAACACCCTTTTGTTTTACCGAGACATCTATATAACTGAGACTGTCTTCTGTATTTATGATTCCGTGGTATATTTCTATGGGACATCGTTGGCCTGTTGAAGAATTATGTGTTAAAAACTCGGAACTCTTTGTGCTGAATATCGATTTATAAACAACTCAACTGTTAAATAAAACCACATATGTGAAATAAAGTGACCAGTAATTTTTCCTCTCATTTTGTATATCTTTTAATCGTTAAGTGGAAAGTCTGTCAGTTTGAAATATTAAGAAGCCAGTGTTGGAGTAGCTGTCAGATTATTTGGAGAGAGATTTTGATATTTCACTTTACAAATCTTTGTATGCAGTATGCATACTTATATATTATGCGTAGCTGCATGCAGCTACTTACAATTGGCTGAATTTGTTGGCGCGTCAACTGTCTAGAACTCTTGATTAACACCCACACTGATTTCAACTTCCGTTTCTGATTCCCCCCCCCCCCACAGGAACAACTTGTCATATTGTCTGTGAGTATTATGTGACACATCCAAGTTTGAATAACTGTAATTATCCTTGCTTGCAAAGATGCCAATCAGTATGGTACAGATATCGTTCTGTAGGCCGAGCTCACTAATCCCGCCGCCGACGTGCTAGAAACTCCGGCCGCTCGGCAACACTGCAATTAGCCAGCACGCCAGTACAATGTGCTACTGTCTTACCTATGTGTGGCTAAAGTTTCTTAAGCCTCCATTAGGCTGGAGAGTTGGACGCCAAGCATCGGCTTGTCATTAGGAGATAGTATCTGCGGTGTTCAGTGAAGCGTGACCGGGGGACAGTGAGATACCCGGGTGTCATCAGATTTCACCCACCACCGGGCCGATTTGGGGGAAATAAAAGTTTCTTTGATTCAGGGTATAGTTAGATTTCCGATTAACATAATAGGGTTACTACTAGGCTACTCGAGCAGCGGCGGACCGTGGAGTGGGGCTTACAGGGGTTGTTCGCACTAACCAATGAGGAGGTGGATATGGAGAAAGGAAGGGAAGGCCGGGGGGGGGTGGGGTTGTTGACGAGAGTGTTTCGTTGAAGCGATTGCCTGAATGACTTGGATGGATTTATGTCAGTGCTACTCATTGTGGACGAGTATTTACATGCTAATAGGTCTCGTCGTTGCACGCAGCTTATCCTCTACGCTAGAGCTAGCTGCTTATGGATAGCAGTGCATGTATGCAGGACTGGTAGCAGTGTATGCTGGACTGATAGCAGTGTATGCTGGACTGATAGCTAGAATAGCTGTGGGTTACTGTAGGAGATAGATTCAGCGAGTTGATTCGTATTACTGCTGGTTGACAGTAACACATTCTGCAGATTTTAGATATTTGTCGACATACGTTTACAGAAGCATTACGTAATGTTTCTTTATTACTAGGAAATCGTAGTGCACGAATACCTAAGATTAGTTTCAATAAGGAACTAGATGCTTTAGTATGCAGTCGAGAAGATTTCCGTTCTGTTCTGTGATGCAATTTTAAACACTCAGGTATTTGCTTAAAGTTTATATAGAAACTTTATTATGGAGTTACTTTAGTACTAGGGAAGTTTAGAGAAAGAAAAAATTAGCCTAACGAAGATTCGTTTGCTGAATCGAACTGTGAATGCCTAGTCGGTAATCGAGTTGAGTTGCTCTACCAAGCTCTTCAGTTGTTTGTTATTGACGATGGACACTGTTTACCGGCAAAGCATTGACGGACATCGTTCAAGCGTGACAGGTAAGAAGTTAAGAATGCAGGTTGATGTAATGATGAGTAACAATGCGATGACGATAGCTGCATTATTTATGTGGATTATTGTCGCTGTTTTGTGGAATAGCTGTTGGCAATGCGTCTTAGCTGTACTATCTCTCTCTCCCTCTTTCACACTGTACTCGGTATTAACACGTTGATTACGAGAGAACCTTTGTACTGTGCCAATTGCGCTGACGGCTAGTTGTAGCCGTTGTACATGGCTTGTTACTGTATGACTGATCCATGACGGCCGTCATTAGTGGTTCCCAGTCTTATCCTCTACAGCCTGGCCCGATTACGTTCTCTAGTGTATTATGTATACAAGCATGCAAGGTGGTTTGTAGCGGCTTTGGTGACAGTCAGTAATGTTAACTAGGTGTAACCGAATCAGTTGCCAATGATACCCTGTACAGAGTAGAAATTCTAACTTGTCCACTGTTTATGCTATGTAATAGTGCACTGTAGATGTAGAATGGAAGCATGGGGTATTTTAAAAAGCAAACAAGAAGTTGCAATCATTAAGGCTTTTAGTTTTGGTTGAGGGAGTTTGATCATGATGCATGTCGGCGTAGACGCAAAGTATACTCACTAGCATCAACAAAGGATGAACAACATATTCGTCGTTAGACATAACCGTGTGAAACAGTTTGTTTGCTTAAAGCTTACTTAACGACCCTTGAGCAGATAATGTTTTGTACCACATAAGCTCCATTTAGTAGTAGTGAAATTAAGATTTTTTTCTTATTTACTGCAGGAGACAAAATGCAGTCCATTTATTGTGAAAGGACTTAAGTCTCTTAATTGCAACTTTCTGAATCGATCAGTTTCCCATCGTGTTGCCCCTAAGGTCCAAGCTCTCACTTTGGCTGACCGAGTTCAACCGCCAAATCTCAGAACTTGATTTTTCACTGCCTGCTACATGTCGGCTTGTAGATGATATCTCCAGTGCATTGCACAACGAAATGTAGCAGCCAGTACGCCGAGTCTCAGTAATAATGACTTGAGTAGAGGCGATAAATTATCCGCGACTCAATAGCAAAGAATTCATCATGACAACCGTGCCGTATATTAATCCTCTCTTGTCATCTCATTCATACTACTCTCTCTGTCTTTCTCATGTCTTTCTCTCTGTCTTTCTCTCTGTCTCTGTGTCTGTCTA